>JAIUZE010066381.1:0-46445 GCA_022085475.1 Heliosperma pusillum
ATTAACAACGTCAGCACACAAGTTCTCATAAACATGAACTTGTTCCATAATAGGTTTGTCATCTACCATTTGAAACCCAAGCCACTGCCCGACAACATACTTCTTTTTACCCGCATCATCAGCCCCATATTTTTTCTCTAAAGACTCCCAAATGGTTTTAGCAGATTTATGGACCATGAATAAATCAAAAAGAGTATTAGACATATGATTAAGGAGATGACACCTAGCAGTTTTGTTATCCTTATCATGTTTCTTAACAGTTTCCTCATTTGTCCTAATAACAGAAGCCACGGGAGGGGTAGCCTCTACATCATTAAAAATTACGGGCACAGGAGGATCATTAAACATAACATAATCAATTTCAAGTTGTTCAAAAAACATGAGCAATTTCTGAGACCACCTCTTATAATTCTGACCATCTAACGGTTCCAATTTAGACAAGTCCGGGATCGTCTTACTCAAAATTCCAGCCATTGTTACGACAGAAATATAGTTTTCAAATTGTTAGTAAATAAAATGCGTAACAATGAAAATAAGATGATACTTATCGAAACAGGAAGGAAGGCAGTGCCGTGGTAATGAAGCCACTGACTTGAAAACTATATCGGCACGACTCCGGTGGTAATCGTCTCACGCCGGTAGTTCCCCAAGGTTAACACTGCGACTTCCGTACACAACCACTTGTGTAAAGAAGCCTTGGAACAAACAGAAACTTTACCCAGAAAAATAACATTAGCAGAGAAGTAGAAGAGAGAGTATTAGAAAGAGCTTTGTGTATTTTGTATATGATTTCTGAACAAGAAGGCATGTCTATTTATAACAAAAATAGACAGCCAAAGAGCCAAAAGACGCTCCTCTTAATCACGGTCAAAGGCGTGATTAAGGGAGTTAATTACGCTCCTTAATTTCCGTCATTAACAGTCATATTTGACTGACTGTTACAAGTTCATATTCAAAACAGATACACTGAATGTGGACAGAATACAAACAGACACTCACAGGTTCAAAAGGATAAAAGCGGGCCAAGGCCCGCACCGCAGGTGACCCAAACCCTCGCACGTACGGTAACGAGGGGGGTTTGCGTCTATACGTGTAGTGTGGTGGTTGGGCCTATCCACCCTATTTGTTCCATGATCTATGGGTCTACTGGAGCTACCCATTTCGATCAATTAGCCAAGATTTTGACCGGATACGAAATCACTGGTGTTCGATCTAGTGGCAGCCCGAGCCGAGTCGGGTCGGCGCGTGCGCGCGTGTGTGTTTGGACCCAAACCCACAAGCCCAATACTCTCAATAAAACCCTCTTTGTTCACTCTATTGGATACTAGAAAGGTAACGAGGAGGGTTCGCGTCTATACGTGTAGTGTGGTGGTTGGGCCTATCCACCCTATTTGTTCCATGATCTATGGGTCTACTGGAGCTACCCATTTCGATCAATTAGACAAGAATTTGACCGGATACGAAATCACTGGTGTTCGATCTAGTGGCAGCCCGAGCCAAGAGTCGGGTCGGCGCGTGCGCGCGTGTGTGTTTGGACCCAAACCCACAAGCCCATTACTCTCAACAAAACCCTCTTTGTTCACTCTATTGAATACTACAAAGACAAGTAGTATAATAAAGTAGAACAAATGACCTATTCCCACCGATGTGGGATGCACATACAGTGGAAGTTGACAATTTGGCTTTTGACAGCCATCATTACCAACACTATTCGTCCGTGTAATAAAGCTTGAAAGGCTTATGTATATATACCAAATATCCGTCACAAGCTGAAAACGATAGTGCCCCTCTCACAATATGTAAGTAGGGAGGTTAAGTGTAATGATAATGATACACGACACTTGAAAATACTTACTCGCTCTATTCCAGTTAATTCTTTACGTAATTTATTAATGGGTGTTTTTGTGAATTATTTACCCTTTTTAAATATATTTTTACCTTGTTATCCCCTTATCCATATAGTAATAAATTGTGTCAAAAAATGAGATGATGATATTAGACATGGGGAAAAGGGCGGGTCAGCCCGGCCCGGCCCGGCCCGACCCGGCCATCGGGCTACTATGACCAGGCCCGGCCCGGCCCGTTGCCAGGCCCGTTCCAGCCCGCCCCTCCCCCCTGGCCGGGCCCGGGTCCATGATTATAAGCCCGGCCCGCTCTCCAGCCCGCTCCCCAGCCCGCCCTCCTGGCCGGCCCGGCCCGGCCCGCCCTTGGCCCGCCCCACCCAAGGAGCCGTTGGACCAACGGCTATATGCCAATTTTCATTTTTTTTTTAATTTTTTTTTTGTTTTTTCCCTACTTAATTTCCTATAAATACCCCATAATTCTAACACTAATCCTCACACTTTCTCACTTCTCTATCTATTCTATTCTACATTTTTACATATATCAATTTTCAAGTTTTTATAATAGTTACAATATAATTTTAATACTTAGTATTATATAAAAATATAAAAATTATAATTATATAAAAAATGGAAGAGGGAAGAGATTATACTCCGGAAGAATTTGAAGCCATGTTTGCGTCTCAAGGTAATAAATTTTTTTTTCAATTAGTGTTATTATTATATTTCAATTTCGATTTTTAATTAGTGTTATTATTTATTTTACTACAATTTTTTTTTGATTCACAATTTCACATATCTAATTATATTATTTTTATTTATTGTAGGTTCTAACCGTAATGAAGAAGTTGAACAAGGAGAAGAAGAAGAAGAAGCGGGTGGAAGTAAACCATCAGGAAAAGTGTCCTATGTATGGAAATATTACGAGAAAGTGCCCGTCCCAAATAAACCAAGGCATTTTCGTTGTGTATGCACGGTTTGCCGTGACATAAAAAAGATTATGAAATCTTATGCTTGGTCCATTGGAACCGGGTTTGGAAGTATGAGTCGGCACTTGAGGAACGACCATGGTATCACCGCAAGTGGTGTTGGTAGCCAAACTCAAACTCAACTAAGCGGTTTCATGAGTGAACAAGCCGGCGGAGGTAAGCCTTTCTTTTATTCCCAAAAAAATATGATTGATCATATGGCCACTTTTGTTAATCTTGAAGAGTTGCCTTTTACTTATGGTGAAAGTGTAAATTTGGAAAATTTTAATAGGTTTGCTTTACAACCGTCTTATTCTCATGTTAACCGTCACACTTTGAAAGATCGTACTATGGAACAATATAAAGAACAAAAAAAAGAATTGATTGCATATTTTGCTAATTTTGATGGTAGAGTAGCATTAACTAGTGACACATGGACTTCAAAACAAAATAATCCATTTATGTGTGTTACCGTCCATTGGATTGATAATGATTTTTTTCTACAAAAACGTATTATTGCTTTTGATATCATGGAAGAAAAACACACCGGTTATAACATTTATTTGCGTCTTAAGAAAACGTTAGATAAATTTAATTTGACTAAAAAGCTTTTCTCCATCTCTTTTGACAATGCATCGGCTAATACTAAATGTATTGATTATGTTCTTCAAATGGATGATTTATTGCTAAATGGTGATCTTGTGCATGTTAGGTGTTGTGCCCATATTATTAATTTGTCGGCTCAAGAAGGACTTGCTTTTTTAGCACCACTTTTAGAACCCATTAAAACTTGTATTAATTGGACTAGAAATGCTAGATCGATGAAAACACAATGGAAAACATTATGTGATAAACATGGGTTACGAAATAAACAATGGGGTACCGATTGTGCCACTAGGTGGAACTCGACATATAAATTGATTAAACAAGCTTTAAGGTATAAAAATGTTTTAACTGAGTTTTATAATAGTCACCAACGTGATGAAGATGCAATGATTGATAATAGTATGTGGACAATTGCCGCTAATGTTTGTAACTTATTAAAACCGTATTACAATGCCACCAACGTTTTTTCTCTTGTGTACGAGCCTAATGTGCATTTAGTTATACTTGAATGTTTAAAAATTGTTATTGCTTTTAAAACTGCTGAAAATGTTGAACCATGTTTAATACCAATTGTTGATGATATGAAAACAAAATGGGTAAAATATTTTACTTCTTTTCCATATATATATGGCGTAGCTTCCTTATTAGATCCATGTGTTAAACAAATAGGTTTAACTAATAGTTTACTCTTTTATTATGAAATGCTTAATATTATCGACTTTGATGTTGAAATATATGTCCAAAAATGTATTGATGTTTTACGTGAATTATGTAAGATTTATGCTAAGGATAAGGGGGAGTCTTCTTCTAGTAGTTCCGTAACTACAAAAAGCGCTCGTTTCGACGACCAACTTCATTCTATTTTATTTCGGAGAACCCAATCCTCATCGTCCTCCACTTCTACTCTCGCTACAAAAGAACTTGACGATTATTTAACGCATGGGGTTGATACTAATGATACGGATTTCAACATCCTTCTTTGGTGGAAAGCCCGTTCCATCCAATTCCCCTTACTATCAAAAATAGCTAGAGATGTGCTTGTTGTTCCCGCTTCTACGGTTGCGTCGGAATCCGCTTTTAGTGCAGGTGGAAGAGTTCTAGATGATAAAAGATCTCGTTTGGCTCCCCCAACCGTAAAGATGTGTGTGTGCAAAAGAGATTGGGATCTAGCCAAGATAAGACGTCAAGGGGCAAAGGAGTTCGACCCATTAGAAGCCGACGAGATAGTGGCTACCGATGCATCATCCGGGAACTAAAGATACACCTCCAATCCATAAAAAGGTAAGTCGGGTAAGTAAAGAACTACGTCGGCTTTGATTCTTTCGAGATACGTAGGCACCTTAATAATTATAATTTTTTTACTTAATATCAAATTAAATTAATTTGGTATTATTTGAAAGAGTTATATTCATTTTGATCAAGCCCTTTTTAAAAAAAAATTAAAAACCCATTATGTCTTTTATATTTTGTCTCTTACATTGTGTTCTTTATAGTATGTATTTTATATTTTGTCTCTCCACGTCATGTAATATTTCAATTCGTAGTCATTTAATATGTAAGTCGTTTCTATTATGAAGGAAATGAGGAATGTATGCAATTTTAATTATGTAAGATTGTAAGTTACTAATTATTTAATTATCGTATTATGTAAGTCATGAGTATGTAAGGCGATTCTATTATGGAGGAATGTAAACCATTTTAATTATGTAAGCTACCAATTATCGTATTATTTTTTTTTCTTTTCCCCACATTTACGTTCAAAAAAAAAAAAAAATCGAACTACTCTCAGGCCCGGCCCGGCCCGGCCCGGCCCGGCCCGGAATAAACCCGCCCCCCCAACCCCACGGGCCAGGCCCGGGTCAACACTCATCCAGCCCGGCCCGGCCCGGCTCAGCCCGCCCTCCCCAACGGGCCTGGCCCGGGTCAGACCAGGTGAACCCGGCCCGCCACCGGGTCAGCCCGGCCCGGCCCGAACCCGGCCCGGAACCATGACTAGATGATATTGCCAATTAGTCTTTGTAAAACCCATGTGAAAAGTGAAGCCGAATAGAAAAGGTAAGGGTAACGTTGCTCAGATGTTCCAAACTTTAAACTTTCTGCAATATTCAACGAGGATTGATGGGGCACTGATTATTTATATTATAAATTGTGTAGATATAAAGATGATATTACTCCTTTCAATTGTATAATGAATATAGACGTGTAATATTTATTGATGAATCTATACGGTTACTTGCTTATTATTTACTAGTCTTAAATCCATGCAAATTGTATGGGTATGTTGTTTTAGGGGTTGTTATATTAAAAACCGTAAATATGGATTAAATTTTTTATTGAATATTTATCTCGTTTCAAATATATCATAAATTGTAAATATAGATTAAGTTTTATATTAAATAATTATCTCATTTTAAATTTATATGACTTGTTAAAAGCTTTTAAAGATGAAATATACGTTTTTTTTTCACAGGTTTATAAGCCTAATGTACATTGTGTTATTTTGCAATGTATAAATTAAATATCGTGTTGGCAATGAGACAATGTGATCACAAAATTTGCTTAAGACCGGTTATAAATGCCATGAAGAAAAATGGTTAGATTATTTTATTCAACTTCCCATTATTTATTGTGTTGGTTTGATACTTTGATATTAGTGGAGATCCCGTGCTAACGGTTTTTAAATTATGATGTATAAAGATATTAGAATTTTATTAATTTGATTTAATATTTAATGTCAAAGACTACAATTATTAACATCTACTATGAATTATAATTAAAATTAGAAAGGCAAAAATCTAACATTTTATTGTAAAATATATTTGTATATAAATATTAATAAATATGAATGATAAGTAAACAAACATTTATATAAAATAAGTGAATAATCAAAAGTGTTAAGCCCAATATTTAAGAATAACCAAATAACTTAGAAGCTCACTTTAGATTAGAATGATTGAGCCAGAAAGTTTCTAAATTCACCTATGCTTTAGTAAATTAGTTGGTCTTGCTTCAGACGGACCATTTTAATCTGACAATAAGACGAGATTTTGTAACCACTTTACAGTTAGATGTAACCAATATTGAAAACAAGTTGATATAAGCTGTGGTTACATTTTATCAAAAAGTGACAACATAATCTCGTCTTATTTTTCAGACGGAAATGATTCGTCTGAAATAAGAATTTGCTTTAGTAAATAGAGGATTTGATCCATATGTAAAACTGTAAAAGCTAGTGGTTTAAAAGCCATGTTAGATTTTTATCACGATACTTTAAATTTTAAATATGACACCCAAGTTGATGATTATGCTGTGAATGTTGTGCACCATTTATGTGTTATTAAGGAAAATAAAATGGGGGGAAAGAAGTCTAAAATGCTAATAACATTCTATTTGATCACTCCTAATGTCTTCACAAATCTTTTAAAAAATAAAAAACATTTACTTCCTCTTCTTAAACATCTTCTTCCATCGCTTCTACGTACTATCACTAGATATTTAAATGTTCACCATTTTTCCGTTGGGGTGGAACAACTCGATACTCTATAGCCGAAACCCCCGACAACACCGATAAAGATTGATCACTGCCCAACACCGCAAATCCACCATAAAGATAAAGTAGGTCAGACGGGTAAGTGAAGAACTACGCAAGCTAGCTTTGATTATTTCGGGATACGTCGGCATCCTAATTATTGTGATTTTAAGAATAATATCAAAAAAATTATTTTAAAAAAATTGATATTGTACTAAAGAGTTACAATAATTTCGATCAAGCCTTTTTTTAACCATTAATAACCCCTAGATAACCCTAACTAACCCTAAACCAATTAATAAATAAATAAAAATATTCAACTCAACCCAGCAAGCTCGCATGGGCTCACCAACCAACATCCAAACCGGGCCGATCTAAGGGCATCACTCCCCCAGCTCGGCCCGACCTTAGCCCGCTTACCTCTAGGTGTACGAGGACCTTGGCTTTCTGTCATTATGTGGGAAGATATGGCACCTGGTCTTTCTTAAAATGAAAGTATCTGTGTTAACAATGAAACGGGTCAAATATCATCTCAATTGCACATATAAGATAATTTGTTTTTGCTTTTTCCATGCATTCTGTTTTTGTCTTATTAACTATTTAATATGTTTTAAATTTAAGATGGATACACCCGTCTTAAATGAAAATTTGCCATGATATGAAAAAGGGTAAATAAAAACCAGGGGCGGCCCATATAGGGAGCAATTCAGCTCCTCGCACCGGGGCCCCTTACCCAAAATTTACTCTTTCCCTAAAACAAAAGACAAACCCCCATTGGTTTTGGGCTTACCAATAAACCATTTATTCATAGCTTACAAGTAAAATCGACATTTTTTTCAATCTTCAGTTCATGTACAAACCCCTATAGCCCAAACTTTACTTCTTCATCCTCTCCCCTGATTCGCATTATTATTGTTGTTACGGTAAGTTTGTTTTTCCTATTATCATTACTTAGGTTTTTTTGTTTAGTTTTTTTTTTCTTTCTCTCTATCGGTTCTTTTATTTCAATTTCGCTCTGTTAGGCTATTTTTTTCCTTTCTCAATTGCTCATTTACTTATATGGTCCGGTCTTCTCCTAGTTGTTAAATTTTCCGTCATGTGTGCTAGAGTTTGCTCAAGGAGGTTACAAATACTCGAGCAAATTGTCTATTTTTTCATGAACAATATATTACAATCAATAATGGAGATTGTTTTATTGTCTATTTTTTCATGAACAATATATTACATTCTATGTGTATTTTTTATTTTTTCCTAAACCGGCAATTTTCAATTGGTTTTACTCGAAAATGAAATTTATTTATGTATTGAGGTCTCACTTTTAGATGTTGAATAAGGCCACCAAAACTCATTGACCGCCCCTGATAAAACCCATTCTCTAAAAAAAAAACACAAGTGAAAGAGAAAGACATGATAAATAAATATACCAGACAAAATAAAGCATCAACAGTGGACGTGCCGGAGTGGTTATCGGGCATGACTAGAAATCATGTGGGCTTTGCCCGCGCAGGTTCGAATCCTGCCGTCCACGTTTTTTGTCTTTTATTTTCACATTTTTAAGATCTAAATGGAAACAACAAATACAGTGTCTGAAAACCGGAGTTTTTGCCAAAGTAGGGCTCATCCTACATCTATTTACCAAAATAAGGCCCGTTTGAAACTATTTACCAAAAATGGGTCCACGTCATCAATTTCCGCCTTTTTATTTTTTTTTTAAAATTTTAATGCATCTCGCTCTCCTGGAGAGCGAGATGATTCAGCGTCAAATGAGAAAACCTTCTGCCAATCTATTATTTGAGTTTTTCACCATGTCGCTCACCCGCATAGCGAGAAGCTAGTGAACCTAATAGCTTCTCGCTCTCCCGCATAGCGAGATACTACAGCAACATCTACAAAACAAGGCAGCCCTCCTTTCCCCCTTTCATTTACTCGACGAAATTAGAAAAAAAAAAAACCCGAAAAACTCAAACCCTAAAAATTGAATTTGTCACTCTCTAATCCCAACCCACCCAAATCACTCCTTCATTTGTTTCAATCACACTATAAGGTAATGACATTCCCTTACTATTAATTAACTCTTGTTCATTGCAATTAGAATTCAATTTATAATTGATTATATGTATTTCCCCCTTTCCATATTAGGTAAATTTGGGTTTAAGTAGTTGATTTCATAGCTTGTTTTCTTTGCTTAGGTTGTTTTAATCAATTGATTTGTTGTGAAAAAATTGAAATGGAGAAAATCAATTACCCTTTGTGTTGTTATTGTAATGGTGAGATAATAGTTGAAGGAGAAAATGTAGCTTATAAAGGTGGGGAACAATTTTTTGTGTTTGTTAGTAGCAATCAAAGCTTTAATGAAGTTTGTTCTTTAATTTGTGATGAATTAGAGGTTGATGGTAGTGAATTTGCTTTGAAAATTAAGATGAAGTATCCTAGTGTAAAAGGGTATAAATTGTTGTCTTTAGATAATGCCCGGGGTTTAAGGGCGTTATGGGCTAGTGTATATCATTCAAATGCGGCATCTATGGATTTGTTTATTGACTTGACACCAATCCAACCATCTAATATTCCAAATTTAATTCCTAATCCTTCCTCCGTTGAAAGTAATATAACTTTTACAAACATGCTAAGTCAAGTAATGAGGGGAGAGGATCCCATGTTTTGTGTCTCTTTAAGTGCGAATAATGTTGATCAACATCAATATGATGTAAATTTTAATGGGGGTAAGTTTGAAGAAAATGAGGATGATATTTTGATAAATGAGGTGGATGATGATGATGATGGTGAAGATCTTGTTACACCTTCCGCTTCTAGTGGGGAGTTTACTAGGCTTCATGCTATTAACGAACAATTTGTTAATAGATGGATAGATGGGGTTTATGTTGAATTTGTTAAAGGTGGAGAATTTTGTGTTGGCCAAAGGTTTAACAACAAACTTATTTTATCACAATTTGTCCGACAATATCATATTGAGAGGAATCAAGTTTTTCGAACCGCGGAATCAAAATCTACCACAGTTACATACAAATGTGGTAGAAAGCCAACTCCTTGCACGTGGACCTTAAGAGCATCTCAAAAAGATGTCACTAAAGATGCTTTTACTATAGTCACTTACAAAGGTCCACATTTACCTTCTTGTGTTGTTGATGCTCCTCCCATTGATCATCCTAACTTAAATAAATCCTTCATTGCCAAACACATAAGGACACTTGTTGAAGCGGATTGGGGAGCTAAAATTTCTTTACTTAGAGCCTCAATGACCACTCAATTCAATTTCACACCTTCTTACATGAAAATATGGCATGCAAAACAACGTGCTATGGCAGATTTGTATGGTGATTGGGAGAAGTCATACGCGTACCTCCCTCGATACTTTCGTGCTTTGCAAGAGGCAAATCCGGGTACCGTTGTTGAATTTGGGAATAAAAGGACAGGAAAGGAAAACGAGGAGCAATTTGATCGTGTTTTTTGGGCATTTGGACCTTCTATTAGGGGTTTTGACCATTGTAGGCCACTTATAACAATCGATGGAACTCATTTGTATGGAAAATATAAAGGGGTCCTTTTGATTGCCATTGGAGTTGATGCCAATGACCAAATCTTTCCATTAGCATTTGACATTGTTGATTGTGAAAGTATAGATACTTGGGGATGGTTTATGGGTTGCATTAGACGTTTAGTCACTAGAAGAGGGGGTCTATGTGTTATCTCTGATAGACATGTTGGTATTATGCGGGCAATGAATAATGTTGATTGGGTGGAACCACATGCCTATCATAGATTTTGTATTAGACATCATGCATCAAACATTAACACGACATTCAAAAGTAACGAAGTAAAGCTAGCTTATCTTTCAACTGCTGGTGCAAAACAATTGAAAAGATTTAATAGAGGGATGGCCAAAATTGGAGAATTGAACCCTAGTGCAAAAGCTTTACTTGAGAGCATTCCACCTAGCAAATGGTCTTTATGTCATGATGGTGGACATCGATATGGTATTAAAACTACTAATAATTCCGAATGTTTTAACGGTGTTTTGAAACGTGTTCGGTTTTTGCCAATAACCGCTCTTGTGAAGGCAACCTTCTTCCGCCTTAATTCTTATTTTGTTGAGAGGCGTGGGAATGCAAATGATAGGATGTTATTAGGTCACACATGGTCTGAAAAGGTGCAAAAGAAACTTCAAGAAAACATTGATCTAGCGGCACATCATACCGTCACTATTTTTTATCATCAAACCGGACTTTATGGAGTTGTCACCGGACGTGGTAATAGGCTAACAACTGATACTCAACATTCACATACGGTTCACCTTTCTGAAAAAACTTGTACTTGCAACAAGAGGCAAATTTACCACTACCCTTGTTCACATGTGATGGCGGTATGCCGGTCTTTTGGTATAAGTAGTGACCAATATGTTGATCCCTTCTATTCTTGTGGTGAGTTATATGGTTCATATCGTCCAATTTTTCACCCAGTTTCCGATGAAGCTAATTGGGCTCCTTGGGTTGGTAAGAAACTAGTGCCTAACCCTAAATTGAAGAGAGGTGGAGGGCGTGGAGGGCGGCCTAAATCTTCTAGAATCCACAATGAAATGGATTCGCGCTCAACGGTGACATGTAGCATATGTCGTGTGGAGGGTCATAACAAACGCGGTTGTCCATCGAAAGCTAGTTCCTCGTCTGCTTCGGATTTGAACTTTGTAACAATGTGATGTATTATTTCTAGTTACTTTTCTATTTTTACAATTTGAACTTCGGATTTTTTCTAGTTACCTTATTGTATTATTTCTAGTTACTTTTGTGTTACCTTTTGTATTAAACTTGGAATTATTAAGTAACTTTTTCAATATCAATTTCTTTGTTTCGTGCTTTTGGTGCCTATCGTTTGTTTTGTAAATAATGGATCCCGGACCTTATGACCCCAGGATTTTACATCTTCAAGAAAGTCATAGAAGCACCGCTATTTGGGATGGCAAGGTAATAAATACCATTACATATTGCTTTCATAAAATATTACTTACCATTAGTCCATATTTCTAATATTTCAAATCATTTTATTGAAGGAATGTCCACCACTCACTTGTAGAACTCACATGAAGGTTCTATCCACATTTGTAGTTCCGGGTCCCGTGCTAGACTACGTAAGCAATACCCAATTTAATGGAGCATCAAGGCTTTGTTATGTGCCCATAGACAATGACTTGATCACCGCTTTGGTTGAGCGGTGGAGGCAAGAAACACATACCTTCCACATGCCTTTTGGGGAAACCACCGTCACTTTACAAGATGTGCAAATCTTGTTGGGGCTACAAATAACCGGTAAAGCCGTTACGGGACTTAGTGAGCATCCATGGGGTTTATTATGTGAGCAATTGCTTGGCCGTAGGCCGTCAAGTGAATGGTTGAAGGGTGGTAAATTGAAACTTAAATGGCTACATCAAAACTATCAAAACCTACCCCAAGATGCGAATGAAGAGACGTTGCATCAATATGTGAGAGCATATTTGCTCTATTTGTTTGGTGCGGTGTTGTTTCCGGACAAGACAGGTAATTTAGCAAGTTTGCTTTACCTCCCACTTTTATCTGACTTGACCAAGTTAGATGAGTTTAGTTGGGGTAGTGGGGTACTAGCATGTCTTTATCGTAACCTATGTAAGGCTACGAAAAAAGATGTTTGGCAAATTGCTGGGCCACTCCTCTTGTTGCAACTTTGGAGCTGGGAAAGGATTCCAATTGCTCGCCCGGTTATTAAACGGTCTAAGGTACCTATGGTTGAAGGAGTTGATTATCCACTAGGGTCGCAAATGAGGGCGGGAGTTGATCCTTTGGGATGTAAATGGCTTAGGATATGTCGTTCATTTAAAGATCATAGGCTAGGATTAAGCGTGTTGAGGGACCTATTTGATAGAATGGTTGAGTCGGAGTTTGTTTGGGTACCCTACACACAAAATGTCCTCCAACATGTATCGCCTAGATGCTTGACTAACCAAGAGGAATGGTATGTAATTGCTCCCTTGATTTGCTTTGAAATGGTGGAATGACATCTTCCAAATAGGTGTATGCGACAATTTGGTTGGGATCAAAACATCCCCGAACAATGCAATACTTCTATCCCTTTGCATGATGTTAGTCGACAAGGGAATAGTACAACAAACTATGCTCAACTACATAGGGAGTACATAATCCAATGGGAAAACCGTATGCGCAAAACAGTTCAAGGGGGAAGCCAATACTCCGGGTTAATGAGCCGGGACAATGAGTACTACGAATGGTACACCCCAATCACTCGTCAACGCATTGCTCCCCATAGTAGCCAAATCGTTGAAGACTACACGGATTATCACTATTACTACCCTACCGCCGCCGATTATCAATTGCTAGTAAGTCATTTTTATTTATTTCAATTTATATCAATTATATTTATTTCGCTTGACTATTTATTTTTCTAATGTTGACGATTATAAAATGTAGACCGAGAGCAACATATACAACTACAACACGGCGACAACAATGCTTAAGGATATGCCGGATGATGTCCCCTTGAATCATTGCACATTGATTGAAAGCATGCGACAATGCTCACTTAATGCCTTGCGTCACACCAATCAAGCACATCTTGTTAACTATGAAGAGCCAAGACCACCATCCCCTCCACGATACGACTTTCGCCATTTAGATACTCGTAGGCAGCTTACCCAAGAGAGTGAGGAAGGACCATCAACGTCAAGGGCAAGAAAGAAGGGGAAAAGTCGTCGTCAAGAATAGATAGTATATGATGAAACTTTGGTTATGTTTGGTTCTATTTTAAGACAATTATGTTTCGTTTTAGTTTAAGACAATTACGTTTGGTTTTGTTTTAATTTAAAACAATTAGCTTGTATGAACATCAAATTTATCAACTTCTATGAAACGGTTTATGATTAACTTCAAATTTATCAACATCAAATTTATCAAATGACAGGGGAAAGGGGAAAGGGGGGGCTGTTTTCTTTTCTAATGTATGTTGTATCTTCTCGCTATGCAGGAGAGCGAGAAGCTATTAGGTTCACTAGCTTCTCGCTATGCGGGTGAGCGACATGGTGAAGAACTCAAATAATAGATTGGCAGAAGGTTTTCTCATTTGACGCTGAATCATCTCGCTCTCCTGGAGAGCGAGATGCATTAAAAAAAATTTTTAAAAAATAAAAAGGCGGAAATTGATGACGTGGACCCATTTTTGGTAAATAGTTTCAAACGGGCCTTATTTTGGTAAATAGATGTAGAATGAGCCCTACTTTGGCAAAAACTTCCTGAAAACCTTCCCTTCATTGTTTTCGAGCTGTGTGTGGTGCGTTTACGGCTTTACAGGCACTTTGACTCTTCATTTACGCTAATAATGATTCTCATAAAGACAAATGAGCCGGGCACTTTGACACATCCACTCAACAGTTAATTCTAAATGTGGATTGCATCATGTGTGATGAGAAGTGAGAACTAACTACGACATTATAGAAAATAACCTTACTATACTCAATGGAGGACTTTAGTTATGTCGGGAGGAAACCTGGGCCCCGTTGGTTTTTCATATTAAAGTTCGAAATTATCATCTGAACCCCTTGCTCAATGATTACGTCTTAAATATTCACATAGGAAGCTAATAGTCTAAACACCGGCCCCTCTTATCAGTTACTCCAAAATCCACCACTGGCTGCACTTCTACCATACAATTAGTGTACTTAACTGAAAATGTGTGTTTGTATAACCGACCACAAAAGCCCCACTTCACCAAAGTTTTGTTAGTAAGTCCCCGGTGTTGAGGGATATTTGAACGTTTCACAAATGATTTCACCATAAGATTTAAAAAGTGTACATTCTGTGGGTATGTTTTCACTTGGTGAATCTACAGCAAAAGATTTGAATATTTGAATATGAGACCCAGTTCAGCCGATACCGCAAAGGCGCAATTTGACAACGCTTAAAATGGGGTAAATTTTATTTGGTATTACACGAAAAAAATTGTTGTTCGCATGATGCGATTAATTTCGGATAATATCGATATGAATGCATTCGGATTTAACTCAGTAGTCTGAAGTGTCACAGTTTCATTTTTTGAATTGAATCCGACAATCTCTTTTTGCACTAAATAGAATAACTTGAAAATACAATCACACCTTATAAACTGTAACCATTTAAACTTTACACTGATATACGAGAAAATAAATAAAGGGAAAATAAAATAAAAACTACACGACCATTTTTACACATTACAAAAATATCAGCCCAAAGCTGAAGAAAATCATAATTGAAGAATTACCAAAAAAAAAGGTACATGAATTCTAAGGCAAGAATCAATCAATGAAGAATGGGTAAATTTAGACATGCAAGGGTCTCCTTCGCCAAATTGTTTGCTTCGAAGTCCTGCTGTCCAGAATAATCGCAACCTGATCTTAAAACTGTAAAATCCTACAAATCGTATTTCTTGGGCTGTCGCCATTGATCTATCATCCTTGCTAGTGAGCTAATTAGAGAAGTTTGGGGTGGAGATCCCTTTTTTCCATACAAATTCTTTCCACCAAGGTCGGTATATTTAGGGCCGATTTCTTTCCCCCTGTCAATCTGAGCAAAAGTTTTGAATTTTAAGCGACATATTTTGGCAACAAGTATAGTATGACAGCTAAGAAAAAATTGTGGCAACTGCTAGTTTAAATGGGGAAGTTGTTGAGTGATGGCCCTCATGACGTAGTTTAAAACACATCTGCATCAAAATTGCCCTTATGACAACGACCCAGGAAAAAAAGGAATATGGGGGCTAAGTAACAGAATTACCCCTACAATTCATGGATAGCTTAGTTCCTCAAGTTATAGAGGGGGGGGGGGGGGTAGTGGGTACTCATAAGTCGTAACCACAGTTTGAGAATTGAGACTCAATTAGCATCAAATTGCATGTACGACAACTTTTACCAAAGCAAAAAAAAAAGATGGAGAAAAGTAACCAACAACCGGATGAAATTGCAGTTTGTTCTTACCTTGTAAATTTTTCCATTCCGGAGGTAATATCTAATGCCAGACCAATTGATAGATAGCGAGAAGTGAGATCTAAATGCTGAAATGGTATATAGAAAATTGTCCACAAGCATTGCCACAAACACCTGCATGCCATGTCATTTAACCATGACAAATCATCCACAAAAAAAGACCGATGCTAGAAGAATGTCTTCCAAATGAATGAAACGATTCAGAAGGACAAGTGAAGACTCACAAGGCACCAATTGTAGGTAGCAAGTGATAATGGAGGTGCTTCAGGAGACAACATGTTGCACAAATGAACTTCAATCCTTGTTAAATTCCACATGGAAAGTAACTCGATGGTAGTGCAAGTGGCTAGACAGCCAACAAGTAATAACCCTGCAAGAAGAAAGGGAACTTATAAGAGAAAAATATTTAGTATCACGAAACTATTTTCCAAGAAATAATACCTAATAATGCTAATTGAGTAACCGTCATCATTAACCCACAAACTCACAGCAACAAAAAAAACCATTTTATCCTCAAATAGTAGTAAAAAAATGGGTCGTCAACCTCGTGAAAATATTATCATGAGACACTCTCATATGGGAATTTAACACAAACATAATTTGAGAACTTCAGAAGCACCATGACTAATGATTACAAACACATTACGCGTATATCCGGGACAAATCTAAAGATTTCCCGAGTGAATTCCAGAACAAAATAGCCAGCCCTTTTTGAAACTGTTGTAAACATGTCTTTATGTACCTGATGGTATGTTCTTTAGATATCGGTTTTAACCAAAAAAAAAAGTACTATTTCACCAGCACCCACTGATTATCAACTTGATAATTCCTATTAAATGTTACTCCGTTCAGTAAAAAAAAAATCCGGCATGCGGATGTGTGTCCAGGTCTCAGGCTAGGCTTTTAATACTTGGCCTAAAATGAAGCATCTATGCAACACCTAGTCACCTACATCCGAATGTCGACAACTTTCTCCATCGTGATTATTTTTTTTAGTAAGGTATATTCCAATAAGTTTCTACTTGGTAATTAAAAGGGGATGACATGATCCTCTAATTTCAACAAAATCATGTTTCACCATGATACCAAGTTTTTAACTACACCCGAATATCATAATGACCTACATATGCAAGAAAATTAGCTCACCGCTAGAATTAAGTGCTTCCTTCTGTCCTGTGAAGCATATTCGAAGAGCCGCTGTGACATGAATCACAGCCATAACATACGGTGCCACAAACCCCCATGAAAGATAACAGTGTACAGAAAACAATGCACGATTCATGATCCAATTAACCTTTATAACATATGATTCCAAAACAAAAGTTTGCTTCCTCAAGTAATTCCAATACCTACAATCAAAGCCAAGCATGAAAACACGGAAATACATTCTCTAAAGCAATAACAAACTAATGATTATGATTTATGATGAACCTTGAAAAATTTAAATCACTGGCGAGTGGATGAGGGAAGACAGCTACTGGGGGAGATGTTATAAGTTTTTTATGAGCTCCTGAAACACAAGATAAAGTTTAGCTACCAAAGAGAAACAACGGGAAAAAAAAGTGATCATCAATGCATCAAAAAAATTAAATAATTGCTATAATCACTGAGACATCAAGTAAAATAAGATAACTGGGATCATCACAACAGACAACTCAAGATGTTGAATAAACGGCTTAAAATTTAAAAATATTCAAAGCAATGAAAGATGACAATACCTTTGAGAAATCAAGGACTAGCGAGTGGAGAAACATAGACATATATAGGTGGCAATTTGGCATGCAAAAAAACTTTACATGTCTAATCAAAAATCAAGATAAGCTGGTATTCTAGAGATGTTATCTTTTCTTGGGTGAATTCTTCAAGCTTGCCATTTTAAACATGCCTAGATTTAGACATTCACTACAAAATAGATAAAAGTTTGACATCTCGTCGACAAAAAGTAATTTGACCAAATAGTCAGTGAGTACCAGTCAGCATAACACGCTTGACAGTTAGTAGTAGATTTTAAGTTGCATCAGATGAATTCAAGGGAAGTGCTGAGTCATGAACATATTTCTACTAGATTGCAAAGACAAAAGAAAAAAAAAAGATAAAAGAGTAGAACACGTATTCAAAACGAGCAGATCACCTAATTTAAGAAGAAAACAGGAAACATAAATATCATAATTACTAAACGGCTTGTTACCAGCTATAGCTGCAAGAGTCATATCATCAGAATATCCACCATCTCGAAGCCCCGAGACAACATTATAGTTGTCATTCCTAAAGTCATCTGCATGCATCTGAGAGTACAGGAAATTAGGAATACAAAAATGGATACTAAATGGATATTGTACATTTGTAAGGCATCTCATTTTGAATGTTCCAGCTACTTACCATCATGCATCCTCCCCATAGAAAGAATGTTTTCCCGCCAGTAGCAAATCCCATGGAGCAAGGCTGAAAGCATCACAAAAATTTGTGTTTTATTAGATAATAGTCAAGATGCAAAACAAAGAATATACAAGAATAATTACATCAATAATATAGTGTACAAGTGCATACCATGTGATATTCATATATACAATAACTACCTAAGCTCCCAGAAGGTAAATCAAGTGGGTACCCGGTTTGAATAAATATCTGCAGCATCATTGACACAAAAGAAAAAATCAAAAATAAAGGTAAACTCATACATCAATAGTACTATAGTAGTAGTTTAAATAGGAAACATGATTATTAAACTATTAGACCTAACATTGGGTCCAAATTTCAAACTATGATGAACGTAACAGTATGAATTAATAGAGTGTGAGAAAGATAGTCAAACATTCAAACAATAGAAATATTCCGAAGGAGCATTTCAGGCAGATGACCAACGGTACCTCGGGATTTTTTTCCATTTCAGCTGTGAGAGCGCCTATCGTTCCTGGGTGAAGTCTAACATCATCATCAAGGAAGAGTATATACTTGCTATCTTTATGCATTTTTTCTGCTCCAGTCTGAGAAAGAAGAAATACATAAAAAAAAAATAAAGTAAATTACTATCAACAGCCTAATTCATCACGGAGACTAAATAATACAAAATGCATGATTTACCAAATTTTCATAAATTTAATTTACCAATATCAGTGATATCACGTGTATACATGAATCGACTACATATAGGCTAGGTATCAAGGACTAAAGCCATAAACACGAGGCTCATGTGCTATATCTGCCTAGTCAGATGTCACAGCTTCATTTTCTAAAATATGAAATACTGTGAAGCTCCTGAAATCCTAATTATAGTGAAGGCCAAAGAATAAAATTTAATTGATCACCTCGGAGGGCATAAAATAACTTACCAGTTGATTATGAATCTTCTGGCTACAGGTAGTTGAATAGCCTGCTATAATAACCTTAGCATCAAGTGTATCCTGTCAATAAACAGTAAACTAGTTACCATAAGAAGCAAATGATCAATACCACTTTTCAGCAGAAAGAGTAAGATCCGTGACATGCATATTGAGAGCCAATTCTAGCATATCCCATAGTACATACAGCAGCTACCGTGACAGTATAGCACAAAATGGAGTATCAAAGTAACCCTTATGACTCGACCCATAAACAATCGATAACCGTATTAATAGTTTATGCAAACATATAAATCCAAATCACATCATCACCGTCAAAATCTCCTAGCCATAAAGTCGAATTGTTGAGATAAAAGAATGAAGATAATGTGAGCTTGTACCTGAAATTCTTGTATGAGCCTAGATACAGCACGGTATGCTGGATCTTCCATACTTTCCAAGACAAAAAGAAACTCTACAGGACCACCATAAAGTGATGTAATCTACATGTCAAAGAATCAATCAAAACCTAGCATCTCTCAAGTTATCTTAGCAAAAAGGTAAGAGAAGTGTGGAAAACAGAATTAACAATAAGTAATAAGCACATCTCAGCCACCATAACTAACAATAAAGAGAAATATAAGAAACAGTTCTACGATTTACTATTGTTGCACATAACAGAATGTTCCTCAGGACTCTGACCTGACTCCTCCAATTATGCAGGTTGTGTTCTCCGAATCCCTTCAGAGGCATAACGACGGTCACTCTTGGCAGATTGACCTGCTTAGAGTGTTCAAGTTCATTAATGTCATGATAGAGGAAAGACAAGCTATTCCCGTGTTTCATCTCCTTCTTCATTTGTTTGATCTCCCGATTTCTGGTAAAGAACGATTGTTAGAAAAATCCAGCCAAGCATTATCGAAAAACAAATTTAAAGATTACCCATATGTACCCCCTAGTCTATTCAATATCAGTTTACAAGTCCGACTTTCAATACCTGACATAGGCAGCACACGCCCACCCAAAAGCTAGAATTAGACATATCATACATCCCTGCACAGAGAAAAAATAATTGAAACTTAACGGTCAGCATCTATATGAGGATGAAGTTATGAGGAAACGAAAAAGTAATTGTTTTGAAATAAATTTCAAAATCACTACAGATATTTAGCGAGATTAGGCAATAACTGTCGATATAGCAACAGTGACAAAAATCAAGATATAACGAAAAGAAGGAAACATAGGGCCAGTAATACAGTAACACATAAAATTCAAACAATTAAAAAACACGAGACAAGGGACGAAAAAAGTCATTGATAAAGCGCTACGGAAGGTTATAGAAGAACAATAAAATATAGAAAATATTGTTTACTCAATTGTAATGAGACAAAGAATCAAAATTCCAGATAAAGTATACTTTCCACATGAGCTAAAGAAGCAAAAGACAGCTCTAAATAACATGCTTACAACATTAACATGTGCTCCGTAAACTCCGTAACGCTTGATCCAGCAATTATATACCGTCAATATTATCAATATATCCAATCTTGCAGAACAAGTTCACTAAATTTCATACTTTGTATACGAAACAGTTCATCAAAATTCAAAATTCAGTACTTTGTGAAGCATCAAGTTCACAAAATTGTGAAACGATTACATATTTACATCAAATATGGAAATTGAATATACTTTCTACAGTAACAACTTCACGAAATTGCGTAACGGTTCATCGAAATTCAAAATTAACTTAAGTACTTTGTGAAGCATCAAGTTCACAAAATTGCGAAACGATTACATATTTACATCAAACCTGGAAATTCAATACCTTCTACAGTAACAACTTCAAAAAATTGCGAAACGGATCATCAAAATTCAACATCGAATACTTTGTGAAGCATCAAGTTCACAAAATTGCGAAATTCTTCGAATAATGCGAAGAATTAGAATGTTTTTCAAATATTTAAACATAATTAAGCAAAGTCAACGACATCTAACGTTTTTCTTCGAAAGTATAACAATTGAAAGTAATCGCTCAAAATATCGAAACTACGAAACGAACAATTCGATCATCTGTTAAATTCTATTAATCAAATCTTCACCAATTTGCAGGCGGAATTATCAATTCTTCATCAATTTCATCAATCTTTGACTTAAAAAGACCTAAATACTCCATATTTAGCAAAAAAAAATCGCACAATAAATGAAGAAATTCAAGCTCATTTCTCCGAAATCATATGAATTCCTTCATTAACAACATCAATAATGTAATTTCAGTAATATTTGACTCAAAAATACCGAAATTTAGCAAAACAAAACCTCAAATTTAGCGAAACAAAACCTCAAATCATGCAATATACGAAGAAATTCACACACATTATAACGAAATCATGTGAAATTCTTAATAATATATAAAATATTAAAAACAATACCTGGATCTGGATGAAGATAGCGAGGGGAGAAACGCAAGCTTGACTAGCAGTAATGAGGAACAAATCAATAGATTCCATTGTTGCAGAAATAAGTTTATTTTTTTAATTATTATTATTATAAATAATAATTAAAGAAATTAATGAGAATTATTTGGAGCAATTAAGAGTAAGATTAAGATAAAGATTAAGGTAATAGAGTAAAATAAAATCTGAATTATTTGAATTAGAATTATCTCTCTTCCTCTCAGACCGCCATTAACGAGAGAGGGAGAGAGGGAAAATATGAGTTTTGGAAGAAGAAAGAGAAGGGGAAGGGGAAAGGAAAGGAAAGGAGAAGGAGGGGGGAAATTTTGTGGGATAGCAGACCGCGTTATTTATATTTCAAAGGACTCGCCGTTTTCTATCCGTATGTCTTTTTTAACACGGATTATCCGTTATGTGTTCGGATACAAGACGGGCTACGTTCGTTTTCAATAAATACGGGTAGAATTCTCTCTCATAAAGAAGTTAGACCCTGTTCTTTTGAACTTAATTTCAGTTCCCATAAGTTCAGTTCAAATTCATTAAGTTCAGTTCAGTTCAGTTCAGCTCTATTAAGTTCAGTTCAGTTCAGTTCAGCTCTATTAAGTTCAGTTCAGTTCAGTTCAGCTCTATTAAACTCAGTTCAGCTCAGTTCAATTCAGTTCAGATTACTTTTATTTCAACATTATTATGATTATTATTCTTATCATTGTTATTATTATGTTAATTCATTTAATATTGTTATTATTATATTTATATTTATATTTTTAAAAAATTATTCTATTACTATTATATCACCGTTATAATTATTCTTTATATTAGTATATTTATGTTTAATATATTTATTTATTCTTATATTATTACGATTAATGGAAATACTAGTATTATTAATATTTATTAATATTATATTTTATATTTTATTGATATATTCATTATTACGAATATTATTAGAAAAATATTTATTATTATTATTATTATTATTATTATTATTAATAGTAATAATAATTATTATTATTATTATAATGTATTAATATATTATTATTATTAGACCTATTATTATTATTAATAATTATATTTACTTTATTAATATTTATATTATTTATTTTTGTTTAGTTACTATTGTTAATATATTTATTACTATATTATATTGTTATTAATAATGTTATCATTTATATTAGTATTTTATTATTATAATATTTATTATTATATTATTGTTTTATTTTTTTATACATCTGATTAGATTATTATTAAATAATATTAATATAATATTATTATTAATAATGATTTATATTATTATAATATTAATTATTATTATTATTATTATTATAAATTATATTTTATATTTTATATTATTGTTTATATTATTATATTATACTTATCATATTTATTTTTTAGTTACTCTATTTTATTTATTTATTACTATAATTAATAATGTTATCATTCATATTAATATTATATTTTTTTATTATATTAATATAACATTTTTTTTATATCTTATTTGATTATTATTATTAGATTATATTAATATAATATTATTATTGCTAATGATTAATAGTAATAATAATAATAATATTGTTATCTTTTTATTATTTCAGTTCAATTCAGTTCAATTCAGTTCAGTTTAGTTCAGCTCCGTTAAGTTCAGTTCAGTTCAGTTCAGCTCCATTAAGTTCAGTTCAGCTCCATTAAGTTCAGTTCAGTTCAGTTCAGTTCAGACAAATTCAGTCCAAAAGAACAGAGCCTTAGTGGGAAGATAAGTGGGGAACGAAGGTCATGTTCTTTTGAATTTAAATTCACCCCCTTTAAGTTCAGTTCAGCTCCTATAAATTCAGTTCAGTTCAGTTCAGCTCCTATAAGTTCATTTCAGTTCATCTCCTATAAGTTCAGTTCAGTTCAGCTCTTATAAGTTCAGTTCAGCTCCTATAAGTTCAGTTCAGCTCTTATAAGTTCAGTTCAGAAAAATTCAATCCTTGGCTGCAGCCGCTGATATGTCTAGTTTTTATATGATTTTACTCCCTAATTTAGCTCGATTTTACATGATTATTATACTTTGTTTAGTATTTTTGTGAGCTAATTACGTGTTTGAGGTGCATTGCTCGTTTTTGCTATATTTTGTAGGAATCTAAGCATTTAGAGGTTTTTTCCTAACACAATTAGCAAGCACCAAAGTCCAACAAGCTAATGGAAGCAAAATGGACCATGAAAGGAGAATGACAAGCCAAGCATAAAGATTTGTGAAATAGATTGAAATGTAAAACCAAAAATGAAGCCCAAAGCAAGGAGCCCACAAACTCAAGCATGGGATACTCCTTTAGATGTTCAAGGAAACCCTAAACTATGCAATTAACCGGAGAATTAAGGTGTTTAAAAGCATAGCTTAGGATTCCTTAAGCATTAAATGGAGAAATTAAGACAATGTACCCGGATTAAGAAGGCCCCGATCAAGGTTCCCAGGCCCCGATCGGGGTTTGTTTCTGTGAAATCTACCGTTTCAAGTCCCCCTCCCTATATAAAGGAGAGGGACTTCGACACTTAGGGATATCTTTTATCATATTTTTTACTCATCTTACACATATCTTTCATAACTTTAGCTTAAGCACACAAGTTTTTCTTAGCTTTATAATTAGTTAAACATTTAGTTATTACTTTGTCAAACATTTGGTTACATTTCAAAGTTGTAATTCAATCTTTCCATTCAATCATTCGGGTTATTTGTTCTTCATTTCCGAGTTATATTTCTCTATTGCGGTAATCATAATTCTAGTTTTATGTTAGTATTCATTTCCGTCATTTACCTTATGAATTATTTAGTTAATCGTAACATTAGTTAATCATAGTTTCATTGTTTTCTACATTAGAATTGTTAGTTTCATTCACTTAGTGTAGCACCTTTTATTAACAAGTTGTTTTCCTTTACAATTTCATATTCATCATGCTTATTATATCAAATAGTATTAGTTTAATTATCAATATAAGTGAGTAGTTTCTTTTGTCTAGAGATTAAAGGAAGCCATGCATAATTAGTAAGTTGTAAATATTAAAATAAGGATGAACTAATATTGGTAAATTGTTTCTATCACATGCTTGTATTGTTTGTTAATCTTTGTTATTTGGCCAATTGCATTGATTAAATTTGTTAATTCATTATACAACTCGAGAGGCACGGAATCGGATTAGACTAAGCATGTGTAGTAGGACAACTCTAGTCATAACGAAAGTTCTCTAGGACTCGACCTAAGGTTATCACTAATATCGAGAGATGAGTGTCTTTAGCCTAAACAAATTAACAATATTAAGAATTCCTATGCTTAACATGAGCATTTACGTATTTGCATGAGTGACCCGACTCCCCTAAACTCTTTTAATATTATTTGATTTGCATCATAGTTAGCTAAACATCAAACCAAACCAAATCATTAAACCGACTTTGATAGTAGTCCATTCATAGCATTTCATAACGGAATTCCCGTCTCCTTGTGTTCGACCCCTCGTACTACATTTATTTGTGTCTAGGGAAATTTATCTTTGCATAGGTGTGCGATATATTCTATCAGCCGCCTGCAACTCTTCCAGTCGCCATCTCCGACCAAGCCATCACGACCGCACGTCGCCGGCTGTGGTGAGGCTGTGTTTGTGGCTGATCACGTCGGCGTCGGTTGTTGTGTTGGTGTCGGTTGCATCTTGTCGGGGTTTACTGGTTGTGGCCGGTGTTGGCCGTCGCTGTGGTGGCTGGTTGTGGGCTGTGTTGTGGTCGCTGTGATGGTGGCCGTCATTTGCCTTGCACGTGAACAGTGACCATGCACGTATTAGGGTTTCTCTTTTTTTTCATTAGGTATTATTATTTTCTTTTTCTTTGTCATGCCGGCTACTTTTGTTCGTTTACATTGTCCTTTTTTGTCTATTCATGACTGTCCGGATGGTCATGGTAAGGGCCTTACTAAGGCCGCCTGGCAAAAGCATTTTTAGGATCGACATTGTAATGTTGGTGCTATGGGGCTTACGTGTCAAACTCTTACCGATAGTCTGACTGTTTTCTCTAATACCGAGATTACTTTGAAGCGTATGGGACTTTGTGTAATACCCGTAAAATCCGTCAATAAAATATAAAGAAGTTTATATAAAAACAAAATAATAATAAAGATATTTATGAAGCTAAAATCAATAGGTGATAAAATGGAAAGATTGGTAACAATGCGATTACCGCGATCTCGAGTCGCTAAATTTAATAATCAACTTTATCGTCACACATTGAGAATAAATGATAGTAAAATACAATCCTAAAATAAATTCACCCATGATAAAACAAGAAAGAACATATATAATTCTGGTGTCGATAATTGGTGAAATTGTATTGCATTTCGAAGTTGCATAAATCACCGTCTCGCGCATATTTTTCCGTCACACGAAAACCCGACTCAAACACCAAATCCTAGCTGCCATAATGAGGGAAATAGATCCCCTTACCAATGCTTGTGCCGCCCTACCTACACCTCCCCCTTCCCAACACTTTTCTTTTTGTCTTTCCCATAACCACCGTACACCCCTACTCCCCCTCTTCCCAACACCCTTCTTTTTATTCTTCTCATAACCACTCCTATTTACTCCTCACTCTACCTCCCACCAGATTACAATTCATTCAAACACACACACAAAAAAAAATAATAGAAAGAAAGAGAGATTAGAGAGAGAAACCGAAAAGAGGAAGAAGAAGAAGAAGGAGGGAGCATAAGGAGGAGGATCTAGCCTTAGCACCAAGATCCTCACTTGGTGAGAATGTCTAAACCACCATTTTATGTTTATTAACCTTAAGAACACTTATTCATTTAGTTTAAATCGTAGAACAATAATTAAACAAGTTTCCATTCATGCATGCATGAACTTAAGCACATAACAATCATCAAAGTGTCAAATCCGGAGGTTGATAATTAACAGAATAAAAATCCAACTTAGACTTGTTTTATTACTATTAAAAAAATATATGTCGTAGTTCTTCCTGTCTATAACCAGTGTACAAAATTTTGTCATAATTCCATGAGTCGTTTGCAAATGAAAAATCATACAAAAAGAACATGATTCTGGACAATCGAATCTGCTAGTCCCAATGTTTGTGTCTTAAAAAGTAACTTAAAGGATTAATGAGGACAAACATTTTTACCAAAATGAACTTCAATGAATATAGAGTATATTAGGCCCTGGAATCAACTCATTTGAATTTATAATCTTTGTAATTTACTTAAAAACATTTTGTGACTCATATTCTGACCACTAGTTAAAGATCCGTCCAATAGTACATTTTAAACCTATTTTTGGCTAACATTGTATAAACATAAAAGTTGGTAGACTAAATACTAGACCTATTGGAGTTGGTTTCGTCGAAGAATATTGAGTATTTGATTTTATATGATTTTTGCAACACAAAATGACAATCTGGAAATCTGATAAAATATTGTTCTTTAGATTGATAGTTGAGAATCTACCATTTTCGAATAGACCACTAGTAAATAAAGTTATACTAAATATAAATTCTTGATATTTGACTATGATAAACTTTAATGAAAGAAATGCATGTTGGCTTTTGTAAACCTATATTTCGACTATTTAAACACCCGAACCAGCCCAAAACTTTCTGTGACTCGGAAACCGTCACGTTTTACTAAACAGAAATTTCAGAGGCCTTAGAGTCGTTTTTGGACTGTTAGTATTTGACACTTAAAGTTGTAGTACATCTTAAAGAATCCAACCTCACTGGTCTTACCCCCAAAAAGTTAAGTAACAAAGGAGTTATGACGTTTTGAAGCCACTGTTCAGAATCTGTAAAACCGTAAAGTATGTATGAGATAATGAACTTGTATAAACCAAGTGTATAAGCTATAACTTGTTAAACTAAAAGCACCAACTTGATAAAATACTCTTAAATATTCTGACCATGAACTTAGTTTGCTTTCTTAAGAATAAAACTCGCAACAAAACGTTAAAAATGGAAACATAACAAAAACCGAGTAAAATGCATAAAATCAATTGAACTAGTTAAGGACCGTCTGGAATAATTTAGTAACGAGTACTTTATGTATATTGTAGACTCGGGATTTGTAGAAGAAGCACTTTAAACTTCTAGACCAGCTAATAAGGTAAGGGAAACGCTTGTCCATACACTTTTCTTGAACTATTGAGTTTTGTTTCAAATGTTATATTGTGTATAATGTTTATAATGGTTGTTATTATAAGTTTGGATTATTGTGATGAAAGATTGAAAAATGATTGATGTTATTCCATCCCTTGAAGTGTGAAATATAATAAAGGACTCATAACTTTTAAGAGTTTGAAAACCAAAACCGTTTGATCTTTTGTACAAGTTATGGAGATGGTTAATCTCAAGAAATGGATTTAATTGTTTGGAAAGGGTTTTGATTTTTGGTTGGAACGGTTTTGGTAGAGGGGTAGGTTGTTCCCAAATAATAAAAGGGGACCTCCTATACAGAGCTTCTGGTGGGGGTTAGTTGATCGAGACCCCGTCCTCTTATCTTCCTCCTGGGGGTTGGCCCTTGGAGGGGTGTGCACACTCGGGATTTTTGGACAGTTATTGTACATGGTTTGGTGAACCCCGTCTTATCCGGACTAGGGCGAGGGAATCCTCTCCATACGGCCTCTATCCATTACTTACTAAAGAAAGTGAAGAAATGTTTTCTTTGAAGGAAAGTGTTTTAAGATTTGGAAGGACTAACTATTTTGGATCGGATTTCATTATTTAGAAACTTGAACTTCTCAATGATATTCTACTTTCTTATGAATTCTAAATCTTAAGTAAAACTCTTATTTATTTATTTTTGGATTGTTTACCTTACTCAACATTATTGTTGACCCTCTTTTGTTTTTGTCCTTAATTGGAACTGCTATGACCACGATTGTGAGAGCAGATCGTGTGACAGGTAATCCAAGGAACTAGGACGTGGGAACCACGGGAGAGCGCGCGCGTTATTGTTTTTATTGGAAACCAATGTTTAGACAATTATCTTTATTTTGCATCATCAAACTTATTCGCTTCCGCAAACATTTGGATTTGGTTGTAATCGGATTTTTCTCTTTGGTTTTTAATTCACATGGACATTTACCCCTTTGAATTACATGATTTAAATACTTCTACTACAATTGGTTCAAATGTGACACATCCATATTCCGAATTTTACATGAAAACTCTATTTTTAAATATAACGGATTATGGGAGTGTTACACTTTGGTTGTGTGGGGAGTGTTTTAAAACCCATACCTTTCGCTCTAGGTGTCGGCATAGCCGGGGTGATATTGTTGCGGCACCGGATTGTGGTGATGGTATCGTTAACTTTATTATTCATGGTATCCCCAGACCTCCTGTCTGTCTCCTTTGGTTCTTTCATCTGATGTTGGGGTTGGGTTTGCTCAGTGGTCTATATCTTCTCTTGATCGTTTATTTTCTTTGGGTCTTCGCACCGTGAAATCTATTCCTCCTAAGTGTCGTCTTGGGTTTGCTCGGGTTTTGAAGGGGGTCTTGGATGATGTGGTTGACTCTCCTGGTGACCTCTTCTGCTGGGTTCGTTTGCTTGTGTTGCCTCTTTTTCTGCTTAAGACCTTTATTTCTAGGAGTAATCTTGAGTGTAGGACTGCTGTTAGGCGACAGCGTCAAGAAGAGAGTATTACCAGGGCTATTCTTGCTTAGGGGGTGCCTGGAGGGGGTTTGCAGCTTTTGCAGGAGTGTTTGGCGTAGTTTCCTCCTTCTTTTCATGTGGAGGTGGACCTGGATTTGAGTGTGCTTTATAACATCCACCAATGTCGGCGGAAGATTGGTGATGACTACTATACTGCTGCTGTTAGGGTACTTTCTTCCTCTGGCGTAGTCCCCTACTCTGATGCCACTCTTGGGGCTTTGCGAGAGAAGCATTCGGTCTCCCCATCTCCTTCCTTGCCTCCTTTGCCTGTGGATCATCATTCTCTTGTTGCCTCTTCGGCTGTGGTTTTGGATATGATTCGTAGTTTCCCACATGACACTTCTTGTGGGAGGGATGGGTTTCGTGCCCAACACCTCATGGACTGCTTGAGTGGCGTTGTCGTGGCTATCTCTGATGATATGATCGCTTCTATTACTAGGGTGGTCAATCTTTTTCTTGAGGGCAGATATCCACATGCTCTTGGTGAGTACATTGTCAGCGCTCCGCTCACGCCGCTTGTTAAAGCTGGTGGTGGTGTTCGTCCTATTGCTGTTGGCACAGTCTGGAGACGTCTTATTTCTAAGGTAGGTGCTTGTTTGGTTGGTCCTTCTTTGTGTTCTTATTTTGCGGGTCTTCAGTTTGGGGTTGGGGTGTCCGGTGGAGGAGAGACTGTCTTGCATGCCTTGAATCAGTTCATTGAGGCTCGTGGTGGTGATGTGGGGCTTTCTATGTTGCTGGTTGATTTCCAGAATGCTTTCAACCTTGTTGATCGTGTAACCATGCTTCTGGAAGTTCACCGTCCTTGCCCGATTCTTTCCCGTTGGGTGGAGTTCTGTTACTTTAGTCCTGCCCGTCTTTATTATGGGGAACATTGTTTGTGGTCTTGTCAGGGAGTCCAGCATGGTGATCCTTTAGGACCCTTGTTTTTCGCTTTGATTTTGCATCCCTTGGTGTAGAAGATACGGGACTCTTTTGATTTGAGTTTGCAAGCTTGGTACTTGGATGATGGCACCATTGTTGGGGATACTTTGGAGGTAAGGAAGGTATTGGATTTGATTATGGCAGATGGTCCTCAATTTGGTCTCCATCTTAATATCGCTAAGACTGAGGTTTTTTGGCCTACTGAGGATCCCCGGAGTCGACCTCCTGGTGTTTTCCTCCTTCTATTGCCCGGCCTTTGCGTTGTGTCTCCGTTTTGGGTGGGCCTGTTAGTACTTGCCCTAGTTTTGGCACTGGGCTTGTGGCGAAAAGAGTGACTAAGTCCATCGAGCTTATGGATTTGGTTGCTATGATTGAGGACCCGTAATGTGAGTTGTTTCTGCTTAGAGCTTGTACTGGTATTTCTAAGCTCTACTTTACCCTCCGTACTTGTTCACCGGGGGTCTTTGGGTCTGTCCATCTTCGTTTTGATGCAGCGCTTCGTTCTAGTTTGGAACGTATTGTCACCGCGTCTAGCCTGGTTTTGGGGATTGGCAGTGGCGCCTTGCCACTTTCCCTTTTCATCTTGGTGGGCTCGGTGTTTATGCTGCCGAGGATGTTTTTCATTATGCTTTTCTGGCGTCCCGTTTGCAGTCTGCATATTTGCATGCTAAGCTACTACGGCCTTCTGGTATTGTGGATGTTGGTCCTACTTTCGACGATGCCTTGCGAATGTTCTCTGAGACTACAGGTTATGCCTTTTTACGTGATCCTATTGAATTCGCTGCCCATAAACTTATGAAGAAACTGGCAGATATATATTTTGCGGGGATTGCTGCTACTGCAGAATCTGTTTTTTTTTACATCGCGCCAACTTGCGTTATGAAAGTCTCAGCGGGGTGCCCACTCCTCTGATTGGTTGCGTGCGGTTCCTATCTCTGGGTTGGGTCAGACTATGAACGGTATGACTTACCGTAGTGTGCTGGGGTATCGACTGGGTATTCCGTTATTCGTGGTATCTGGGCCTTGTCCGGCTTGCTCTCGGTTTTTGGTGATGATATTTATGGGGACCACGCTATTTCTTGTACTGGCACTGTGGGTGTTACGCATCGGCATAACCTCGTCCGTGACACCTTATTCGACATTTGCTATAGGTCTGGAATTTTTACGGCTAGGGAGGTGGATATCGGTTTAGTTGACGGACACGGCGGATCTCTTCGTCCTGCGGATTTGCTGCTTTATTCCTGGGACAGAGGGCGTGATGTGTGTGTTGATTTGACAGGGTCTTCCCCCTTGACACAGACTGGGCTGGCCGATTTTGTGCCGGGACGGGTTGTCGTTGATGCTGCTCAGCGCAAATGTGCTAAGTATAGGGATTTGTGCGCGACTGCTGGATATGGTTTCCTACCCTTCTCTTTTTCTTCACTTGGGGAGTTGGGTTCGGACGATGTTGACTTGCTCAAGCTGATTCAGAAATTCTCGGTATCTCAGGATGCAGGAGCTCGGGTGGCCGCTTATATCTTCACTAGACTTAGTTTTTCTATAGCTAAGGAGGTGGGGGCCCAGATTGTCTCTCGGCTCCCCACCAACTTCTTGTAAACTTTACCTTTTATTTTAATTAAAGTTGTGCGCATCTTATAATAAAAAAATAAAATATAATAATAATAATTTTAATAATAATAATAAAAGTTCAGTTTAGTAAAGTTTAGATTCTATAAATTCTATTCAATTAAGTAAAATTAAGTTCAGCTCATATAAGTTCAGTTCAGTTCAACTCCTATAAGTTCAGTTCAGCTCTTATAAGTTCAGTTCAGTTTAGTTCAGCTCCTATAAGTTCAGTTCAGTTCAGCTCTTATACGTTCAGTTCAGCTCCTATAAGTTCAGTTCAGCTCAGCTCAGCTCAGCTCCTATAAGTTCAGTTAAGAAAAGTTCAGCAAAATTCAGCCCAAAAGAACGGGGCCTAAATGGATCTCCACTTGTTCTTTCACTTGCCTCCTTATGAGAGGAGATCTGATGTGTCTTCATTCATTGAAGACGGATATGTACCGTCTTCAATGAGAATTTGTGTATTCGATACGACTATGTTCTATTTTACTTATAGGAAATGAAAAGAACTAAACTGAAGTGAATGCAGCTAGAACTCGATCCGGATAACCCGACTCGTACCTGACACCCGCATTTAAGACCCAAACCTCAATTGACAAGACGTAATATAACTATACGAATGTTTATTGTTCTACACTAATTATTATCCATAAAAAACATGATAATTGTTGACATGAAAATGACTTTTACCTAAAATGACCTGGCCCGACTCGACCTGACTTGGCCTGAATTTTGCAAAACCAAATGACTCAAACCCGAATGACCCAAACCCGGTTCACCCAGTTGTCATATGTAACTCATGTAGTTGAACTGAACTGGGCTGGATTAAGAGTTAATTCGTAAAGAGATAAGTCGACTGAACTGGAATGAATTTAATAGAGTTGAGTTGAACTCAAATAAGCTAAATTAAGCCATAAAGAACATGGCCTAACAACCTAACTCTTGTTTTAGCTATATTTAGTTCAACTTCATTTAGTTCGGTTCAATTCAGCTTAGCTCATCTTTTATAAACATTCTACTTATGTCTCATATATCTTATTTAATTCGTTTTAAGTATGTAACTGGTATTTATATTATAATATATTTTCTAGTGTTTCCTTAAAAGTCTCGTGTGATCCAGTTTTTACATTTTAATACGTGACATAGTTTATACAAAGTAAATAAATAATATGATGCCTAGTAAAAATATAGCAGGAAGTCTCACTTGCGACGGGGTGATTCATCGCAAATTTAAGATGGGTCAAGTACTCCCTCACAAAGAGGAAGTAAGGGGCTCCATTTGCCCCCATTTACCCCCTACTTGCCTCTTTGTGAAGGGAGCTTAGGGCCACCCAGTCACAAATGAGAATTGTGAAACGATGAAAAGTACAAAAAAAGAAAAACATATTATAATTACGACGTAAGTTTTGTTCTTTTAGAGTTTTAGACATGTGGAGAGGATACTAGCCGAAAATGCTACTCAAACTGAAGCATTAGGCATTCGGGTCGTCATTAGATGGGGTTTTAGCATGTGCACCACTCATTTGCATGTGTTATCCGACTGTCGTCAATTTCTTCTTCAAACTACAGGAGCTACTAAACACGAGCGCAAGACTAGTAGTAGTATTAAGGATATTGAATCTTTCCTCCCTTCTTTTCATTGTCTTAGTGTTAGTTTCATTCTGCAAGCTTTAAATAGCTTAGCTTATAATTAAGCCAGCTAAAAGCGCGTTGGAACTCTAGGAAAATACATGTTTACTGTTGCCAAAAAAAAAAGAGTTACACATCGAATTAACACCCGAAAGATAAATTCTCTACCATATCATTTCCTCTTAAATGGATGAGGCTATTTATCTAGCCTTTAGATAACTAGAAAATTTGTGGATCCTACAACCGAACAACTTCGGCGCATCGATCAGATGAAAGGGGTAAGTTAACTCTTGGGAAATGAATATTGATCAAAGAAATAACTACTTCCTCGATGAGTAGACTATACTAACAGTTTTATAACTGATAATATAGATTTGAAACTTTATAATAAAGAATTTGAGCTTATATGTACATTTTATAAGCTTTATTGAAAAAGAAAAAATTAGCGCCTTTATATAAATTTTAACTCAAAATATTATAATGAAACTAAAAAACAATACATATAAGCTCAATTAGATTATACTTTTGACACCTAAAAAAATTAAAATGTAACTTAAAAGTTTTACAAGCTCGAAAAGATTGCATATAAGCTAAATGAGATTTGTATTGGATGTATCATTCTCATATTCATCTGGATGTATAGTCTTATTTGTGTTACTTGCTATGTTGCTAAGCGTTGGTCAAATATCTTCGATGAACCAAAGACTTCATCTCTCCGCAACCAAATTGTTTTATTGAGCTTATTTGTAATTATTCATTTTTATTCACAAAGTTACTCAGTTAACTTTTAAGTTCGCTTAATTCTTTTTAAAGGAATTCATTCATTTATAAAATTATTGAAGTCAACTATAAAACTAGTTCACTAACTTTGTAAAATAGCTCGGTAATTTCAAACGAGAGCTCAACAATTTTTATTTCATTATAAATACAACTAGGATTGTTTTTCATCAAAATAATAGTATTCCAACAAGTCTTTTTAAAACGGTCACATTTCATTACAAGCTTGCTCTACTAATACTAAGAATTTAAGCTATAATAGTTTGTTAGAAATTAGAACAATGGTGACATTTGTGGTTAAAACTTAAAATGGCAACATATAATCCGTTTTCAGTCCGTGACGGAAAGTGTTGGTCTTAAATGAGAATTGGTGATACTATTATCACAAATTCTTGTTGAAAATCGGTACTATCCGTCACAAGCGGAAAATGTATAGTGTCTCTCTCAAAATATGTTAGTGGAGGGTAAGTGGAGTGCAAATGGATTTCTCACTCTCTCATTAACATATTGTAAGAGGGACATTATCCATCTTCCACTTATAATGGATAGCGTGCTTGTTCAGTTAGACGAATTGTACTATTAATGTCACCGTCGTTATATTTCATTGACGCAATATATGGCACACACAAATTAAAAGTCGACACGTGAAAAGGAAAGACGCTCAAAGATTCGAAAGATTAAGGTATGCTTATGTTGCTTTGAGTGGTAGATGCCATTGTGCGATTCGAATCTTTGCAACTCCTAAATTTTCAATCACGCTCATTTCTCGTCCTCATATTACATATATAATCATACTCATTTATTTATCATTAATTATTGTGATCAACGTAGGAGTTTAGGTATGAATAATCGGCATTACCTGTCATTATTATTCTTATTTCTCACGTCAATCATTTAAGTCACGCAAGACTTGAAGAAAGTTACGTGAATTTAATCTTGTTTCTCTAACCTTCTTACCGGTCATTTATATGTACAATCACAAATTTACATACGCAGACTATAATAACTTGAACTGAATTTATAAGCACATAATGTACATGGTTTCTCTTGCAACTACGGAGTATTACTTACTTATTCTTGGGGCATATATTTATATTCGAACTTTTAACCATTAATACTTTTAGAAATTGATTGGGTCAGAGAGAATTCTTGGTGAGGTAATAAAACAATAACCTCAGCAATGGAAAATGACTATTATGACAAATTTAGTACTATGATTACATTTTGGTAGAGGTAGCCATTGTGACGGGCCGCCTCTCCTTGACTAATATGGTCGGCTAGCCAACCCTGCCTAGGCTGCCCTCACTTGCCAGCTCGAAGTTGGTTTGTTGTTTATGTGTCTATGGAGGCAATGTAGTAGGGGGCTGAAATCATCTATATGCATATGAAACTTCGAAGAATTTATCAAAAATAATATCGTGACATAATATAAAATTAGAATGATAAGTCTGAACCTAACAAATTCATGTTGTCTCATTAAGAAAGTTTATTCCCTCTATTGTACCCAAGGTAAATGAACAATTGCCACCCAAAATCGGATGGATTACGCTTCTCATAATAGGGTATTTCAAAACACTACAACTTTTGATAATCGCGCGATTATAATGCAATAGCTTTATGTGGAGATGACATTAAAAAGTATTCATTTCCATCATTTTTCAATTTACTAGAAAAAGAAGGGGTGTTGATATATTTATAAAATGTGTAGGGACACGAGTGAAAAATAACGATTAAATTTCTCATTTATGCTTATTTATAAAATTTCAACACGGTTCTCTCTAGCTTGACTCTCCCTGCCAAAACCTTACAGAGAACTACTTTAACTCGTCGAACCAATAAAGGGTCAGCCTGAGTCAACTCGTCCCAAACCCCCCCTCCAACACGGGACGTTTTAGGGTGAGGTAACTTAGGCCACTTCTACATTCTACACGTCAAAGGGTCCCTTATGGGGCCGAATTTGGCCCACTGTAGCACGTGCAATTGCATTTAGGGCTGAGCAAATTCTGGTCCGGACCGAAAAAATGGACCAGACCGGACCATTTGGTCTGGACCGAACCCGGACCGATTTATTTGGGTCCGGTCCTCGGTCCACAATTTTTGAACTTTCGGTTTTCGGTCCGGTCCGGTCCAAGACCGGTTAATTTTGGTCCGGACCGAATGGACCAAAATATAGGTATTTTACGACTATTTGTCATAATTTTATAAAGTAATCAAGTTTTTTATCGTCAAAGCTAACTTTCTATACTAAATATGGTGGTTATTTATGTTAAAGATGCTTTGACCAATTAGTTTATTTAACTTATAAAATAAATTTAAATTATTATATACTTCAAATAAAAAAACTATTAATTTCGGTCCATTTAGGTCCAGGACCGGACCAGACCGAAAATTACGGGTTTGGTCCGGTCCAAGACCGAATTGTTTAGGTCCGGTCTTTAGTCCACCAAAATATTTTTTTCGGTGTTTGGTCCGGTCTGGTTCGGTCCGGTCCGATCCGGTTTTGGACCGATGCTCACCCCTAATTGCACTGGCTCCTCAAGGTCCCGGGCTGAGAAGCTCCGTAAGATACTTTTTTTAAAAAAATATTTTCATAATTTCTTTTAATTAGGCTCAAAACTCATGCTTGGTATTAATTTAGATTTGTACTCTCTTAATTTAGAAAAAAAAAAAAGACACCCATTATGCTTACTAAAATAATAGAAAAATGTATCTTTTTCTAAAAAGGAAAGTTCTTGCATAATCTAATAAATTCACAGTGAAATAATGTAATATCCAAATTATGTACTTTTTACCCAAAAATATTTCCTAATTAATTAATCGGTAGTTCAATTTTCAAAGTTGAAATTAAAGAGTACTAGTATAATTTTATTTCCGAACAACTATGACTCAAATCTTGAAGAGAACTTGAGAACCGTTAGCAATGTTAAGCATTAAATTGAGTATGATAAGCGCTATAAATTATTAAATGGTGAAAATATAATTGATTTTATTACAAAAACACAAATTCTCATTTTTTATGGAGCTTAAAACAGGTTAAGTATGTCAATTTGAGATGAATAAGACAAAGACATAATGCAAGCGAAAAAAACAAAATATTTGTCTCATATACACAAGTGATGTATTACTTGACCCTTTTTATTCTTAAGATAGATATATTTGTCTTAAGAGAGACCCGTTGTTAAAAAAAAGTAAGAAAAAAAATATTTTAACCGAAAATTAGTGCAATTTTCGAAGTTTTATGTGTGCAAACCAATTTCATCCTTATTTTAATAAACATAAATTCTCAATGAAGACGGGCACTATCCATCATAGGCTGAAAATCGATAGTGTCTCTCTCACAATATGCAAGTAGGAAGGGTAAATGGAGCGCAAATGGATCTCCCACTTACCTCTCACTTGTATATTGTGAGAGAGACGCTATCTATATTCTATCTTGTGATAAATAATGTCCGTTTTCAGTGAGACGAGCTAATAAGTAAAAGGGTTCGGAAATAATTTGTGGGATAGAGCCTCAAAATTCTCAAATGAGGCTCTTGTCCCATAACAAAGCTGACCTCTTCCAAAAACTCTTCAAAAAAGAAAATGAAGAGTGAGAGTCATTTCAATTCGTCAACGAAATGACACTCGAGTATGCCAAGGGGTATTTGCTATTTGACAAAGAAGGAAGGAATGTGCTGTTAATATGCTGTACTTTCTTACAATGTAATACAAACTGCTGTCACTTTGGAACTTAATCAAAACATCACAAATTCTTATTTCAGACGGACTAATTCCGTCTGAAAAATAAGACGGGATTATGTTGCCACTTTTTGATAAAATGTAACCACAGATTATATCAACTTGTTTTCAATAGTGGTTACATCTAACTGTAAAGTGGTTACAAAATCCCGTCTTATTGCTTCAGACCAAAATGGTCCGTCTGAAGCAAGACCAACTGTCAAAACATTGCTATATTGTCTTGTACATTTGTGATTTGCACATTATATATTTGATCATTTGGATATGGTGCACGCAATTGCTTTCTTTATCATTCACCTAAGGTACGATGCACTTTCTTAACATGTTAGGTTTGGTCATGGATAGGATGTCTACCTTATTAACATGTGAAACTGACCTCTAAAAGCTCTAATAATGTGTGAATATACATTCTCATTTCGGAATATATCTATCTTAACCTTAAGACGGGTCAAGTACCACACATGAGATTACCAAAAAAATTGTCCTATTTATACAAATGGACTATTATTTGACCCGTTTTATTCTTAAGACGGTTATTTTCGTCTTAACAAAGACCTATTGGTTTGAATAAAGCGAATAATAACTTATAAGTATGGTTTCGAAGGTGATGGATTCAAAGTATCGTAATGTGAGTCATTGTTCAATAATTGTACTTGCTCAGTTAATTGTCATTTGTAAGAATATGAGTATCTTAATAGCGGAATAGGTACGTTGATTAATATACCGCTTTCTTCCCATGAAATCGCAATCGGTGGCTACTAGAGTCACCGGATATAGCTACATCCCAAATTTCAAAGGTCCGAAGGGATGGAGAGCTTAACCGTGATCATAATGTACATATGTAATCTTTGTTATGTTGATTCACATAGAGTCAATCACTATGTATAATGCTCTAAAATAACTGTTACAAAGAGATGGATTAAGGAGAATAATGACTATTAAAATCTTATTTATGGCTCATTATTCACCTTTTAATCTCAGCCATTATCACACGCACAATGTAACAGGTACAACTAATGTGGGTCGTATAATACATGAATTTCAACGCTCCCACTCGGCCACACATCCGAGTCAAAAACTCTCACTTGGCCACACAACCAAGCTAGTCAAAATACAACTCAATAAGAACTATCAACCACATCTCATATAGGAAACTCGGGCGTGCGACCAAATATGTAACAAGTAGTGCTATATTAAGTCTCCATCAAACGAACATAATACTTTCACAATAACAATTCCCTAGATCATTTAAACAACACCGCAACATATATTGTCCCCTTATGCTATAACATATTACGTAGTTATATACACAATACCACCGATCGGGCTTAAACAGGTGTAGTTGATTTGACCATTCCTTAGACACTATGAAAACCCCTCTCAACTTCCTAACATGACATGTTGAACCAACGACTTTTTTGTAATACTCCGTATTTATGTGTGTTGGCACTCGACCGAGTAAGGCTTACTCGGCCGAGTGGATAGTGTACTCGGCCGAGTAAAGTCTACTCGACCAAGTAGGTTGGTATGTCGTCTAAATTAGCATACCGTTCTTGTGTACTCGACCGAGTGAGTTAGGCACTCATGTTGTACTCGATCGAGTACGACATGTTTCGAGGGTTTTCGGACGATTGATTAAGGATTAATAAGAGGGATTAGGTTTCATAATTATCATTACGTTTCACAGCAAAACCCTATTTTCTCTCTCAAAAACTCTCTATAACTCCTCAAGAACATCCTTAATATTTTCGTGACGGATCCGATCTATCGCTACTTTGTTGATTTCATTGGTATGTACCTTTACTTGGTGATTTGTATGTACTGTTATAAACCTTAATTGATTTGGGGGAAAGGGAAATAAGGGTTAGTATTAATTATGTTAATTGCATGTTTAAGGGAAGGAATTCATAAAAGAAGTCTATTGATAGATTGATAGTGAGTTGCTGCGGATTTGCGAAAAGGTAGGGTTTTCCTAGAGCTGATCAAATGGCCCAGGCCCGCTAGCCCGACCCGGCCCAGCCCGATTTTTACTAGGGCCTGGGCCTTGATTTTAGGCCCGAAAAAGCCCACGGCCCGAAGCCCCTGGCCCGAATCAAATAATTGGGCCGGGTTCGGGCCCATCCTAAGGCCCGAATTTTAGCCCGGCCCGACCCGAACATAATCAAACTTTTATTAGATTTAACAAATCAATTGTCATTTAGTACTCCATAGTACTTTGTTTGCATGTATTAATATGACAAAGTTATATTTTTTAGCCAAAGAACATATTCAATTCATAAAAAAATTGTACAACACCGTAACGAGCATAGTACTTAAGTACGTTAGGAATATTGTACTACTGAAAATTGTGCATTTAATGAATCATTGGCCGCTCCCTTTGTCTTCTTCTTATCTCTAACTTCAAATTAATAATTTCTTATGATGATAGGCAGAATATTTCATTTGTTAAAATTAGTAATATTCAAACAGTATTATACATGCTTATTTCACTAGTTTATCATGTTAGCTTACGTTCATTTGTTGAAAAATTATCGTAACAATACTACGTACGTGACTACATGCACATTTCACTAATTCATTTGTTCAACTACATTCATACTCCTTACATTGACAATACCGATCTAATCACATAATTTTGTATGAAACTTTTCGATGACAGAGTATTTAATTACATAATGAAATTTCTAAAGTCATTTGAAAAGTAAATATTATAGGCCCGAATTGACCGAATTGGCCCGAAGCCCGCTTTAAGCCCGCATGGGCCGGGTTTGGGCCAATAAAATAGGCCCACACATATGGCCCGACCCGACCCGACCCGCACACTTGGGCTTAATTTTATGCCACGACCCGGCCCAAACCCGACCCAGCCCGACCCATGATCAGGTCTAGTTTTCCCTACTCAGTATGTGTGTTACTAATTGATGTACTAAGATGTTATTCTGTTATATGATTGTTGTTGTGATGATGGTCACTGTTGTGACAATGATGGAGTTTGGGGTTGTTGTGATGGTTACTATGGTTACTATGGTTTGGTGATTCCGTTAGAAGACGAATCACACCCCGAGTTCGCCCCCGTGGTTATCCCGCCACATGGGGGATGTGCACATTCTGAAGACCCTATTATCCTTAGAAACTTGGACCATGCTTTAATCAATATGGAGTGGGAATCTTCCTTGGAAGAGTCAAATGTTCAATTCCTCCCTCCCGGAATTTCGGACCACTCTCCCCTCGTGGTTAAACTTGTTGATCTACCGAGAGCGAAGATTCCATTTAAGTTCTTCGATTTCTGGATGATGAGTCCAGATTTCTTACATTTAGTAGCTTCAGTGTGGGAGGAGAAAACTGTTGTGGGGACTTTCCCGGGGATGGGAGTCCGTCATCTGAGGATTAACCTCTTTAACTCAAAATAGGGTCTCCCGCAAGAACAAGAAGACTCGCCTGAGCCAATTAACTATTGCCGACCTTGCGTCACTCCACCTCGCTTTTGACCTCAGCTCCTATGCTTGCCGCCGGACCTTGCACGGTTCCAACAACGAAATTGCGAGTCCGCTAGCAGAAACAGAATGTTCCGGGTTCTCTCTCTTCTGTGAGACGGGCTTTCGACGACTATGGCTGCGGTCCAGGGTCAATTGGTGGTTTTGTAGAGCAGGGATGGTACCCTGAGTCTACTGAGGTGTCCGCTGCGGTGACCCTTTGGTTTCTTTTTCCCTTGTGCTTATATTGTACGTTGGTCGGTATATGAGAATACTGACCCCTTTACTGTTTTATAAAACTGATGTGATCCATTGGGGAATGGTGAGCAAGTGATCGCAGGTAATCGATAGAGCTTCGTTGGGATCGAGGATAAGATCATTGCGTCGTGTCTTAGCTTCCGCCGAGTAGTTAGAGTCTTATACATTGTTTAGTTTCTATTACTTTATCAGTTGTTAAGTTTGGATTATTGGTCATCAGACGGTATGCCGTATGTTTTGAGCACATGCATTAATATTTAAAAATTGACTAAATAAATGTTGTTTTCTTTATTGCTTGAATTGATATATACTACCTCGAGCAACCGAAATGGTAGCCCTCCCATGTGGTAAGGGGGTCTTGCAAGGCACCTTAGTGTATGGGGTGTTACATTTATGATTCTCCAACATCTCGCTAAGGTAGCAATATCAAATCTCAATTTTATCTCACAACCCCAAGTCAAAGGGAGTCGTACCAAAATAGAACACTAATAAGCGTCTATTTTATCGCATTTTTCCCTTTCTCGATTCGCATTTTAAGCATTAAATACACTAATTATATCTGTTTATCTTTACATTTTGCTTGTTCTCGATCTTTTGTATCCTCATTGACTAATTTATAAGAATTCGAGTTAAGAAAGCGTGATTAGACTCGAAAAGCGAAGACGCGAGGATGTGAATGAAGACGAGGGGAAGAGGTCGAGGTGGGACCATCGCTGGTCAATTGGCCAAGGGTGTTGGAGCTAGTGTCCTCCAGTTAGTGCAATAACATAAATAAATCTCTGTAGGTTCACAGGGTATACTTTGTATAATAATCAGTTGATTAACGTTTATCAATAACGGTTGGCTTGCTAGATAAGTTTGAAGTTATTGTCATACAGATGGCGGTGATCAACTGGTCCCTAAAAGTCACACCTAAAGGATGTGTTTGAGAGATGTGATTATTTGAGAAAATAATCATATTGATACCCTATTATATGACTAAAAGGTTAGTCAGTGTAATTGACTAAAAGGTTAGTCAATGTGATGATGAGACGCAAGTTAGCTGAGACGAATTAACTGTAATTCGTAATATTGAATATAAAAAGTTATATTTAATTATAGTATATAATGTAAGCTAATTAAACATAAACCGTTATAATTAATTGGCAAATTATAAATATACGGATATTTATAATTAATGACGGATTATAATGTCGGTCCATGTAAAACGACGATTATAAGATATTACATTATATTGGAAGCTAAAATGACCGAAATACGGTATTCAGATACACTCGGGTTTTCGGGTCAATGGGTAGTTATTTGAGGAGACTAAATCTCCTCATATAAAAACAAAAGTTGCCGTGAGAATGAAAAAAGGTGAATAGAAAATTCAGATTTTCAACTTTCTGACCTAACCTAATTCTCACACAGCCTCCATCTGATATTCATCACAACAGACAAAAGTTCACAATAACTTTTGACATAAACACAAATCAAAAGTTAACAGTAATTTTTGATAACTTCTAGCAACACAAGGGTATTTCTCGGGGCATTTTGGGTGCAACGATTAGGAGGATATCTACCTTGATATCTCTGTTCTTTACGCCGATTGCTAGGACCGAAGGTTGATTTCTAAACCTTTTCTTTGTTTTCGTTTATGACTCGATAATCAAATTATTACTTTTCGTTATAATCCTATTATATTTGTATTGTGGTAATACCGATTTCCCACAAGTGGTATCAGAGCGTAGGCCACGAAATTGTTTTAATTTGATTTCATAAACCGAAACTGTTTATGCCGCTGTGTGCTTGTCTCGATCGAGTTGTTGTTGTGAGTTTTTGTCTCGATCGAGGGCTTTACTTGCTCGATCGAGCAGTTTTCTCAAAGGTTTTGATCGATCGAGTAACTATTTTTGCTCGATCGAAGTGTTTTCTCTGTGTTTTGCTCGATCGAGCACTTGTGTTTGCTCGATCGAGCAGATTTCTAAAATGCTTTGGTCGATCGAATGGTATGCTTGCTCGATCGAGGACTTTAGTGTCTCGATCGAGTGATGTTTATACTAGATCGAGGTCCCTGTTTGTCGACTAGGAAGAATTAGTTGATCGAGTTTTCTTCTCGATCGAGTACTTTACTGAATCGTATTTCCTTTCGTATTCGTTTTCATTTAGATTTATTTTGTTATTTTAATCTGTTAAAATAACATAGAATAGATTTGTAGATGTTTTAATTTAATAAAGATTAGATTAAAATGAAAATGAAAATGATGTTGGATGAGTTTATCATTGGAAAGGATATTAATTTTTCCCTATTTTGTCGATAAGGACCTTTTGCTGAAAAATTTGCCGAAAAATTTTTGCTGAAAAATTTCTGTTTTTTTTTTTGTGTTCAAGTTTTTGGCCTTTAATTGTACATCATTCGGATTTTGTATAATTAATGTGAAACGGTTCACATATGCTTAATATCTTACATTTTAAAGCAGTTTGAAATGTTTAGGATAGTTCATTTTATCTGTAAAATGAATCGAGATTGTAATTGATGTGGGTGATTACAGAATTACCACATAATTATAATCTATGTTAAATGGTGGTTTGGATAATAAAACATCGTAATAACTGTATTATGTCTTGTATGTTTTATTTTAGTTGATGCTTTTATATTGTTTTTGGGAATGTTTGAATGAATTTTTAACGTATTTTTTACAATCAGTTGTAACTTAGTGTGGCCTTAGTAGATTGTGTTACCGTAATGATGGTAACACAGTCTTGGATGTATTTTGAGATCTCGCATCTCCATTATTTTTAGTTTTGGGTTTTGAAATTAGTATGTAATAAATAGGATCTATGTAATTTTATTTATTGTAATTTCAAAGAAGACTAAAGATGGAGATTGGAGCTCACTCCCACTGCATGGACCAAGAAGGGTGATAAAGTCAAGCTTCGAGGGTCCAATCTGTTGGATTCCGTGTTGTATTTTATTCTTTTTGGTAGGATAGGCCACACTAGGACATGTTTTTCTTTTTACGTTTTTCATTCTCGTTTACTTTCCATCACATGATAGATATAATTGCATCATATTCCGCCTAAACCAAACCACCTAATAAAATGCATGTAAAATGATTCATATAGGTTGAATATTTTAATCATGGACATACAGATGTCACTCGCTTTTAGGGCCATCACCTTAGTTTAAATCATTCTCGAGGTGCTAGACATTCGTTCACTTAAAATGAATTAAAGTTAAGATGATGGGACCTTCCCCTATAAATAAAATTGAGACTAGTCTTTATAGGGAAAACTACTATGAGCACCTTCTTCGTCGGAAGTCATAATATGACCCCTTCTACGTTGGGTAAGTAGTGAGTGTTGACCTATTTTATCTCAACATTATAGTACGAGTAATATCTCGTGATTATGATGGACTATAGATAGAATTTACAGAAATTTAGCGACCAGGAATTCTAAAAGTAGAATTAGCCAAGAGGTTGGCTTATCAATTTACAAAAATTGAGTCTTGGGATCATTTATATAATTCTTGAGGAAGGTCAATTGTATAAATGCACGAGTCATCGAATTAAACGGTTTTTCATTAGACTCAAATTTTAAAACGATGAAACTTATCATATTTATTTTTCCCACAGTCATATATTCAGATATAAACTGCTAATAACAAATGGCTGGCCATACTGATGACCCAATGCCAAGTGCCACGCTCGGACGTGAGTCCTGGCTTAAGATGTTCATGGACACTATGAATCAGTCAACGCGACTGAAGAATAACGGGTCCAACTTTGCGGATTGGGAGGAGGCATTACGGGAATGATGCACTTGCAATTGCTGACCCGGTAAGCTCGAGTACTTGACTAAGCCACTACCGCCAAACCCAGGCCCAAATGCAGAAGCAAATGAATCACTTGCTTATATTGATTTCGTAATGGAGGCGGGTGCGATAAAGAACGTACTCATCTTTTCAATGGAATCCAATTTGCAAAGACGATTCATTGCCCAAGGTGCAAACAAGATTTTCCCCACGCTCTCTAACGAGTTCTCGAAAGCTCCGAGGATCGTTAGCTATGAGCATACCTGTCGCTTCTTTGAAGCGAAACTCCAGAGGGGCCAAGCAGTTAGCCCACACATTCTTGACATGATTGAGAATGTCGAGAAACTGGAGGCACTTGGTTGCAAAATCGATGAGAAGATCGTCATAGACCGCGTTCTTCATTCACTTCATAATGGTTTTGCCCTTTTCAGGGCAAATTACTATATGAATGATATGCAGAAGAGTCTTCATCAGCTCCACTCACTCCTTGTACAGACAGAGAGTGATCTGAAATTGAGTGGGAGTCTGAAACAGGACGTTCTCATGATTGGCAACAAGGGCAAAGGTATGGGCAAGGCTAAGGCTAACCTAGCTGTAGGGAAGCCGAAATTCAAAAAGCAAGGGCAAGGCAAGAGTGGGCCTGGTGAGTCTAGCGGTAGCTCACAAGGCAAGACAAAGAGCGATGAAGGTAACGTGGAGTGCCACCATTGCCACAAGTTTGGGCATTGGAGGAGGCACTGCCTCGTGTACCGTGAGGACATACAGCAGGCCGCGTCTCTCCTGTTGGTATGTCTTCTTCTTTTATTCATATGATTGAGATCAACATTGCAAGTTTTCGGAACTGG
>JAIUZE010066382.1:0-41785 GCA_022085475.1 Heliosperma pusillum
ATAATAATAATAATAAGAAGAAGAAGAAGAAGAAGAAGAAGAAGAAGAAGAAGAAGAAGAATAATAATAATAATAATAATAATAATAATAATAATAATAATAATAATAATAATAATAATAATAATAATAATAATAATAATAATAATAATAATAATAATAATAATAATAATAATAATAAAATATAGTTCGTTAGAGAGAACTTTCTCTCTCTAGACCGTTTTCTCTCTGTTTTTTCTTTCGCCATTGATGAACTCTGCTCCAAAAATGACGCGTGGTAGAGGTAGGCCACCTAAAGTAAGGACACCCTTGTTATCCTCAAGCTCTACTGATCATCCTAATGACAATTTGGTGTGTAATTCTGAATCTTTGATTGAAACCCATGAATTCTCATGTCATGCTTCGTTAAATTTGAATGATTTAATTGTTGATGCGATTCAAAATTCTGGGAGTAAGAGCACTTCTGGTAATTCTAGCTCTAGAAATGCTACTACTCCTATAGTCTTGAATAATTCTTGTGGATTAGTGAAAAAGTCTTCTATTAACCCTAATTTGGGCACTGTCAAGCATATTAATTCGATAAATTCTCTGAATTTGGGGACTAAATCTATCCCTGATTCTACTAGAACTGTTGGTGCTAACCCTGATGTTATAAAAGGGGGAATTGGGGATAAATCTTGGACTGAGATTGTCAAATCAAAGCCTTAGGTTAGAATGAGCATGTTCTTCCATGAAGATAGTAAAAACTCAAATGACATTGAGGTAGAATTAGAGGATTTTCAAGAAGAATTTAAAATCTGGCAATTTACCTTAATGGGGCATGTTATTGGTATGAAACCCAATATGAAGCAGATGAGTGAGTTTGTGGATAAAAATTGGGGGTGTGTTTTGGTAAGCCCATAGTTCAATATTTCAGAAAGGGATGATTTAGCTTCAGGTTTACATCTGAAATGGAGATGAATAATGTTTTGAAACATGGTCCTTGGAATTTGAATGCAAATTCTCTCATTCTTAAACAATGAACTCCTGAATTCTCTACAATTATGGAGAAAGTATCCATTATACCCATTTGGATTCTCTTTCCAGATTTGGATCCTTACCTTCGGTCTAGTACTGTGTTAAGCAAATTGGCTAGCAAAGTTGGGAGACCATTATTTGCTGATATTCATACTACTAACAAGATCAAGCTTTCTTTTGCTAGGGTCATGGTGGAAACAGATATATCCTCAACTCTACCTACTTCTGTTCGGCTTAATACTCCATATGGACCATCTGAGCAGAGGATTGAGTATGAGTGGCTTCCTTATTACTGTAAAAGTTGTAGTAAGATGGGGCATCAAGATAGATCTTGTAAGATGAATAAGCCTAAAGCTGGCCTTAAAAAGCCAAATTTGGCTCCTACTGCTTCTTCTCCTTTGGTTAATGAACCCTACTTGTTAGGTGGTACCTCAGATGCAGGGAATGTGAAGGATTTGGATGGCATGAATACTTCACTTTCCCCTGCATTTGTAAAGCATCAAGAATGCAGCAGGAAGGACAAGGATGTTGGTGCTCAAATAGCCTTGAAGAGAGCATCAGTAAGTATCTAAGTCAGATGTCTTGGATACATCTAACAGGTTTAATCTATTAGTGGTCAATACTGATTGCATGTCTGAGGAGAGGTTGAAGGACCCTATCACTGGGAATACTTTGTTACTAGGTGGTACCTCAACAGCAAATGAGAAGAGTGAGCTTCTTCTGGTTAAGGATCATCCTGTAAATACTAGTCAAGATCCTTAGAGAAGTATGCTTAATTCTTCTCAGCCTGTTGGATTGCATCAAGAATGTAACGAAGTAGGGGAGAGAATAGCTACTCAAATAGCCTTGAAGAGAGTGATATCTCTTGGCCCCAGCTCTCCAAATGAGGGGGTTAAGGTTGATAGTTCTACTATAGGGGAAACTCCTCCCCCTGATAGAGGGAAATGAAGATCTCTTCATGGAATATTAGAGGGTTAATGACCCTCTAAAACAACAAGAGCTCTTAGACTTCTTGTTTGTGAATAAAGTGGATATTCTTGGTGTTCTTGAAACCAGGATTAAGGAGAAAAAAGCTACAAAAATCATAAACAGTCGATTTGAAGATTACAAGGTAGTGTGCAACTATGAGCACCACAGGAATGGTAGAATCTGGATTATATGGAAGCCTGTGACAATTTCTATATCTTGTCAGGTTATCCATTCCCAATTCATCCATTGTGTTGTTACTCATCATGCTACTAACTATAGGTTTAATCTTACTATTATCTATGCTAGTAATGATGGAAAAGAAAGGCAGGAGTTATGGGATTCTCTCCTAAATATCAGCACTTCTGTAAACTGTTGGCTTTTGATGGGAGACTTTAATGTGGTTAGGGATGTTACTGACAGGATTAGTAATACCCCTCCTAATCTGGATGATATTTTGGCTTTTAATTCTTGTCGTCTTAACTGTGGACTGGATGATTTGCATGGTACTGGGTGTGAGTTTACTTGGACAAACAAGCAGGATGCTAGAACTATTGTTTGGTCCAAATTGGATAGAGCTTTGGTTAACACTGCCTAGCTTGATTCTTTTCCTGCTACTTCTGCCAACTTCCTTCCTGCAGGAATTTCTGATCATTCTCCCATTTTGGTTACTGTGTTTAATGATGGGTTTAGAGGCTCCAGGTTTAGTTTTCTAAATTATTGGACTGAACATTATGACTATCGTAGTACTGTTCAGGATGCCTGGAATACTCATGTCAGTGGTTCCTCCTCCTTCAGGTTTTTCTCTAAACTTAAGCTTGTGAAACACAAACTTAAAAATTTGCATAGGGAGAACTTTAGAGGCATAAGCTGCAGGCTTGCTGAGGCTTAAGCTAAGCTTTCTGACTATCAGATGGCTCTTCAAAGTGATGCTCTATCTGAAACTTTAATTTTGCATGAAAGAGTGCTGTTAGAGAACTATATCAAGATTAGGAATATTGAGAAGAACATTCTGAAGCAGAGGGCTAAAAGTGTGCACATTTCAAATAATGACTCGTCTTCTAAGTACTTCTTTGCCAGAATTAAGGACATGACTTGTCAGCAAATAATTGGCCAGATTAAGGATAAAGAGGGAAATGATAGATATGGGCAGGATGATGTTGCTGCTGCCTTTGTTGAGTATTATGAACAACTCCTTGGTAGAGCCACTAGTGTCTCTCCTCTTGATGATGGATACATTCAGCTGAATCAGTGCTTACAGGAAGGGGACTTAGAGGCTCTTATTAAGCCCATCAGATCTGAGGAAATCAAAAATGCTCTGTTTGGTATAGGTTCTGATAAGAGCCCAGGGCCAGATGGTTTTTCCTCTGCTTTCTACAAAGCTTCCTAGGATTATGTTAGGGAAGATTTCTGTAAGGTTGTCCAAGCTTTCTTCAGAACTGGGAAAATGTGTAAGCAAGCAAATGCTACTTTAATTACCTTTATTCCTAAGAAGAAAATAAGTAATTCTGTTTTAGACTATAGACCTTTCTCTTGCTGCTCTATCTTGTACAAAACTATTTGTAAGATTCTCACTCAGAGACTCAAAGCTGTTATTCCTCTACTTATAGGCCCTGAGCAAGCTGCCATTATTCAGGATAAAAGCATTCATGAAAATATTATGCTGTCTCAGTCTTTCGTCAAGGGTTATGACAGGAAATACATCACTCCAAGATGTCTGATCAACGTAGATATCAGAAAAGCCTTTGACTCACTGCAATGGGAGTTTATTCAGAACGTGCTTAAAGCTCTTAAGTTCCCTCAAACTTTTATTGGTTGGATTATGGCATGCATTTCTTCTTCTTGGTTCTCTATCAAGCTAAATGGATCATCCCATGGTTTATTTAGAGGGAAAAGTGGTATTAGGCAGGGTGACCCTCTTTCTCCTTACTTGTTTGTCCTGAGTATGGAAGTATTATCCAGATATCTCAGGCGAATTTGCTCTTAGCCTAATGTGTCATATCATCCTAAATGTGCTCAACTAAATCTGACTCACCTCATATTTGTTTATGATCTTATGATATATGTTCGTGGTGATGTGCCTTCAGTTAAAGTTGTTGTTACTACCTTGGACAAGTTTGCTGCCTGGTCTGGGCTCTATGCAAATAAGGACAAGACTAACATCTACCCTGGAGGGGTATCTGAAATGGTCAAACAGGATATTCTCCAGCTGTCTGGGTTTTCTAAGGGATCCTTTCCCTTCAGATATCTAGGCTTAACTATGAACACTGCTCGTTATACTGAGGAGAGGGAAGGCGATCCCAGCGTTCACTAGCTTGCCCTACGGTGACCTCCACGGTGACCTCACGTCGCCCCTGGCCATCCTCGCCTCGCCGGTGACCTCACGTCGTCGGTGTTGGTACCTTTTCCAGCGGATTTAGAGAGGCGCGGGGTTGCGCCGTCTTTTTGGTGTCGTTTTCGCTGTTGGCAACTGTGGGATTAGGGTTCAATTTTGTGGACGTCGTGTCTACTGCTCTTGCTGGTGGCCGACGTGCCTCCTTCCTTTATTGCAGCCGGTGTGTTCTGCCGGAGGGTGGTTTGTTCGCTTTCGTTTCGGTGTCGGCGCGGGTTTTCGCCATCTGCATTGTGTCGGTTGCTGTTGTGCTATGTGGTGGTGCGGCTGATGCTGTGGCGTCCTGCCTTTGGCCGTGTCGTGGTGGTGATGTCGGGTGTGGGTGTTGTTGCCGGTGCCGTCAGACATCCCTTATTAGTTTAGGGTTTCCTTTTTCTTCCTTGTGTTGTTGTTTTGCTTTTCATGTTTTGTTTTGCCCATGAACGTGCCTTGCATGTGATTGCTTGTTGTTGTACGTATTGCACCATGCCTGTTTTGGTTCGGTTCCATTGTCCTTTTACGAGTATTCATGGCTGTCCAGACGGGTTTTGTAGGGGCCTTACTAAGGCTGCCTTGCAAAAGCATTTTCAGGATCGACATTATAATGAGGGTGCTATGGGGCTTACGCGTCAGACTCTTACTGATAGTCTGACGGTTTTCTCTAATGCCGAGATTACTTTGAAGCGGATGGGGCTTTGGCTGTGTGGAGAGTTCTTTAAAAACCATACCTTTCGCTCTAGGTGTCGGCATGATCGGGGTGATTTTGTTGCGCCTCCAGATTGTGATGATGGCATCGTTAGCTTTATTATTCACGGTATCCCTAGACCTCCACCTCCGTCTCACTCGGTTCTTCCGTCTGATGATGGGGTTGAGCTTGTTCAGTGGTATGTGCCTTCGCTTGATCGTTTATTTTCTTTAGGCCTTCGCACCGTGAAATCTATTCCTCCTAAGTGTCGTCCTGGGTTTGCTCGTGTTTTGAAGGGGGTCTTCGATGATGTGGCTGACTCTCCTGGTGACCTCTCCTGCTGGGTTCGTTTGCTTGTGTTGCCTCTTTGTCTGCTTAAGACCTTCGTTCCTAGGAGTAATCTTGAGTGTAGGACTGTTGTTAGGCGACAGCGTCAGGAGGAGAGTATTACCAGGGCTATTCTTGCTTGGGGGGTGCTTGAAGGGGGTTTGCAGCTTTTGCAGGAGTGTTTGGCTGAGGTTCCTCCTCCGTTTCATGTAGAGGTGGACCTGGATTTCCTCCGCCAATGTCGGCGAAAGATTTGTAATGGCCACTATACTGCTGCTCTTAGGGTGCTTTCTTCCTCTATCCTTCTGGTATTGTGGATGTTGGTCCTACTTTCGATGATGCCTTGCGGGTGTTCTCTGAGACTACAGGTTCTGCCTTTATACGTGATCCTAGTGAAATCGCTGCCCCTAAACTTATGAAGAAACTGGCAGATATATATTTTGCGAGGATTGCTGCTACTGCAGAATCTGTTTTCTCTTTGACAACGCGCCAGCTTGCGTTATTGAAGTCTCAGCAGGGTGCCCACTCCTCTGATTGGTTGCGTGCGGTCCCTATCTCTGGGTTGAGTCAGACTATGAATGGTAGGACTTATCGTAGTGTGCTGGGGTATCGACTGGGTATTCCGTTATTCGTGGTATCTAGGCCTTGTCCTGCTTGCTCTCGGGTTTTTGCTGATGATATTTACGGGGACCACGCTGTTTCTTGTACTGGCACTGTGGGTGTTAAGCATCGACATAACCTCGTCCGTGACACCTTATTCGACATTTGCTATAGGTCTGGAATTTCTACAGGTAGGGAGGTGGATATCGGTTTAGTTGACGGACACGGCGGCTCTCTTCATCTTGCGGATTTGCTGCTCTATTCCTAGGACAGAGGGCGTGATGTGTGTGTTGATTTGACATGTCTTCCCCCCTTGACTCAGACTGGGATGTGATTTTGTGCCGGGATGGGTTGTCGCTGATGCTGCTCAGCGCAAATGTGCTAAGTATGGGGATTTATGCACGGCTGCTGGTTACGATTTCCTACCCTTTTCTTTCTCTTCGCTTGGACTGCTGGGCTCGGATGCTGTTGACTTGCTCAAGCGGATCCAGAAATTCTCGGTATCTCAGGATGATGGGAATCGGGTGGCCGCTTATATCTTTACTAGGCTTAGTTTTTTTCTATAGCTAAGGGGGTGGGGGCCCAGATTGTTTCTCGGCTCCCCACTAACTTCTTGTAAACTTTACATTTTATTTTAATAAAAGTTGCGCGCATCTTAAAAAAAAAAATTAATAATAATAATAATAATAATAATAATAATAATAATAATAATAATAATATTGTCTATGTTGCTAGTTGATGTGGGATTGTTACGGGTAGGGAGGTGGATATCGGTTTAGTTGACGGGCATGGCGGATCTCTTCGTCCTGCGGATTTGATACTTTATTCCTGGGACAGAGGGTGTGATGTGTGTGTTGATATGACAGGGTCTTCCCCCTTGACTCAGACTGGGATGTCCGATTTTGTGCCGGGACGGGTTGTCGTTGATGCTGCTCAGCGCAAATGTGCTGAGTATGGAGATTTATGTGCGGCTGCTGGCTATGGTTTCCTACCCTTTTCTTTCTCTTCGCTTGGAGTGCTGGGCTCGGATGCTGTTGACTTGCTCAAGCGGATCCAGAAATTCTCGGTATCTCAGGATGCTGGGGCTCGGGTGGCCGCTTATATCTTTACTAGGCTTAGTTTTTCTATAGCTAAGGGGGCGGGGGCCCAGATTGTCTCTCGGCTTCCCACCAACTTCTTTTAAACTTTACATTTTTTTTAATGAAAGCTGCGCGCATCTTATAAAAAAAAAAAATAATAATAATAATAATTTGAACTGATTTATTAGAACAAGGTGAATTATTAACCAATTGTGTCACAGATTTTGAAGAACACTTTAATGGAGTTTTAGATGAAGAAGAATCGTTTCAAACATCCACAATAAGGTCATTCAACGCAATCGAAGAAAAGGAGGGAGAATGGGTTTTGGGTAAAGATGCAGAATTACCCACGAAATTAGTATCAATGGCATCCGAATGAACTGTAGAACCTATTGGAGTTTGAATCTTGGGAGGTCTTCCTCTTCCTCGCGCCATTAGAGCTGCAGAAGGACCGTCAATGCTGATGAGAAAAACAGAGAGAATACCGGTTTAGAGAGAGAAAGTTCTTCTCTCTAAAGTTTATTTTATTATTATTATTATTATTATTATTATTATTATTATTATTATTATTGTTTCTGAGAATGCTCTTGTTACCAATTCAAATTTTGAAGGAAAATCCTGTAATTGTTTATGAGAATGCTCTTGTTCCTGAGAATGTTTCTGTTATTACTACTACTAATCCTTTAGTAGCCAACAATGGTGTCAATGTGCCTGTTATTGGTCTTTTTGAACAATTGCCTAAAACCCATAAATGGTCTGACATCGTTCAACCGAAAATTAAGATTGGCATGAACCTATTCTATCATGCTGAGAGCAAAGATTGTGATGAAATTGACATCTTTATTGAAGATTTTCAGGATGAACTTAACCTATGGAAGTTTACTCTCATGGGTAATATAATTGGATCAAAACCTTCTTTAAAGATTGTTCAAGATTTTGTTACTAAATCTTGGGGAGCCATTGTTAAACCTGTAGTTCAATACTTTAAAAAAGGATGGTTTAGCTTTAGATTCAATTCTGAGGAAGATATGAATAATGTGTTAAAAGAAGATCCTTGGAAAATGGGTTCCTACTCCCTAATTCTGAAACAATGGACTCCTTCTTTCTCCACTGCCATGGAAAGGGTCTCTATTATTCCTGTTTGGGTTCTTTTTCCTGACCTAGATCCCTATCTGTGGTCTTCTGTTGTTCTCAGCAAGATGTCTAGCAAAATTGGTCGACCTATGTTTGCTGACAGGCCTACCACTTGTAAGGAAAAGTTATCTTTTGCCACGGTGATGATTGAGGTTGATATTTCCTCTACTCTTCCTACAACTTTGAGTATTCAAACTCCTTATGGACCATATGTGCACAGGATTGAGTATGAATGGCTACCATTGTATTGTTCTGAATGTGGAAAAATGGGACATAAAACTGTTTCTTATAAAAAGAATAAGAAGCAGGTTTCTTCTCTAGAAAGACGGAAGGACCAGTCTCTACCTTGTAAGCTAGGTGATACCTCAGCTGCTTCAGGTTTGGTTATGTCTTCCAATAGCAGAGGTCTTGTTCTTCCTGCAGGATCTCATGCCTCTCGTAAGCCTGCTGAAAAGCACTCATAATGCTGCAAGATGGATGGGGTGCAATAAGCTCAAATAGCCTTGAAGAGAGCTCTGTTGCCCAATACATCCCCCCCCCCCCCTCTACCCACCTCAAACAGATTTTCTAATCTATCAGATGAAAACTCAGAAAAAATTGTTACTGAGGATACTCTCCCTGATTCCTCATACCCTCAGTTATGTTTGGATTCTAGCCCTACTATTGTTATGCCTTGTCTGCTAGGTGGTACCTCAGAAGTGGTTGATGCCAAGCAGGTCTCCCCTGCACAGCACATCCTTTCTCAAAAGCATCAAGAATGCAGCAAGGAAGACCAGATAAAGGATACTCAAATAGCCTTGAAGAGAGGATTTCTATCTGAGTCTGATGATGGACTACTCTCTCAGAAGATTCTCTTGTTCCATTATCTGCTGGGAACCTTAGGGATTCCAGTCTAGGGGGCTCTCATCCTCCTGATATTATCTAAATGAAGATTGCTTCTTGAAACATTAGAGGGGGTAATGACCCTCTAAAACAAAAGGAAGTTCAGGGGTTTTTAAAGTCTTAAAAGTTGGACATTCTTGGTTTGTTGGAAACAAGAATTAAGTATGGGAAATCTGTTAATATCATCAAAAACAAGTTCAAGAATTATCAGGTGATTTGCAACTATGAATCTCATTATAATGGAAGGATTTGGGTCATTTGGAATGCAGCAAATGTCTCTATTGTTCCTATCATTATTACTGATCAGCTCATCCATTGCAAAGTAACTCACCATGGTACTTGCTCTTCATTCCTTCTAAGTTTTGTCTATGCTAGTAACAGTGTTGTTGCTAGGAATACTCTTTGGGATCAGCTTATAAATTTGGGAACTGCTGGATAAGCGTGGCTTCTTCTGGGTGACTTTAATGTGGTCAGAGATGCTAGTGAGAAGGATAGTCATTCCTCTTCTAACTACTCTGATATTCATGATTTTAATACTTGTCTGCTTCAATGTGGAGTGGATGATATTAATGCTTCAGGATGTGATATGACTTGGACCAATAAACAGGATGCCAATACTCTTGTTTGGGCCAAACTGGATAGAGCTCTTGCTAACCATGATTGGTACTCTATGTTCCCTGCTACTGTTGCTCAATTCCTCCCTGCAGGGATTTCTGATCACTCCCCTGTTCTGGTTTATGTTTGTGAGGATCATCATAGAGGTAATAGATTCAGTTTTCTTAACTGTTGGGTTCATCACCCCGACTATCTCACTTTGGTTGAGGAAGCATGGATAGAGCCTGTGCAAGGGTCTCTAATTTTTAAGCTTTTTGCTAAATTGAAAAATGTAAAGCTCAAGCGTAAGGATTTGCATAAAAGGGATTTTTCTAATCTGTCTTTGAGAATTGATATTTGTCTTGCTGATCTTTGTGCTTGCCAAGAACAAATTTAACAAGATAGATATTCTCTTGTTTTCTATGAGAGGGAAAGAGATCTGCTTAACTCCTATACAAAACTCAGGAAGACTGAGGGCATCATTATTAAACAAAAAGCTAAAATCAAGCATATCTCTTATAATGACTCTTCTTCTAAGTACTTCTTTGCTAGAATCCATGACAGGAAGCAACAACAGATTATTGGCTAGATTCTTGATAAAGATGGGAATAGATTGCAGGGGATTGAGAATGTTGCTAAAGGTTTTGTTGACTACTATAAAGGTCTACAAGGAACCCCTGTTCCTGTTGAACCCATTGATATTTAGTTTATTCAGCAAGGTTATGGTCTTAGTGATGAAGATATCCCACCTCTGATTAAACCTGTGGAGCTGGACGAGATAAAAAAGCTCTATTCAGTATTGGTTCCGATAAAAAGCCCTGGACCAGATGGATTCTCATCTGAGTTCTTCAAAAGTTCATGGAATATCACTGGGCAAGATTTATGTAAGGCAGTTCAGGCCTATATCTTGTTGTACTACTTTCTATAAAACTATAAGCAAAATCCTGACTAACAGATTGCAGAATACCCTTCATAAGATCATTGGACCTGCGCAAGCTGCTTTCATTAAAGGTAGGAATATCCATGAAAACATCATGATGTCTCAGGCTTTGGTTAAAGGGTATGACAGGAAGTTCCTTACTCCTATATGACTTATCAAGGTTGATATTAGGAAAGCTTTTGATTCCCTTCAATAGGATTTTATCCAAAATATGCTTGAGGGCCTTGGATTTCCCACTAAATTCACTGATTGGATTATGGGTTGTATTAGAAGTTCCTGGTTTTCCATCAGGCTGAATGGCACTAATCATGGCTTCTTCAAAGGGGAAAGTGGGTTGAGGCAGGGGGATCCTCTATCTCCCTACCTGTTTGTCATGAGTATGGAGCTGCTTTCCAGGTATCTTAGGAAGATTTGTGCTCAACCTAGGATATCATATCATCCAAAGTGTTCCAAAATTGGGCTTATTACTCACCTCATTTTTGCTGATGACCTCATGATCTTCATTAGAGGAGATGTTCCCTCTGCAACTGCTGCACTAAACACCCTCACTCATTTCTCTCAGTGGTCTGGTCTTCATGCAAATACTGATAAAACTGATATCTATTTTGGAGGAGTATCACCTGAAGTAAAGCAGCATATTCTAGATGTTACTGGGTTTACTGAAGGACAGTTCCCTTTTAGATATCTTGGGATTCTTCTAAACTCTGCTAGGCTCAATGTTGAAACCTACATGGCTCTCATCACTAAGATTCAAAATCAAATGAATCACTAGTTTACTAAACACTTCTCGTATGCTGGCAAGCTTCAGCTGTTAAACTCTGTCATTTTTGGGCTTACTAACTTCTGGTATGCCAAAATGTTCTATTCCCTAGGAATATATACAAGATCATAACTAAGATATGTCAATATTTCTTCTGGAACTCTGAGGCTGGAAAACATAAGCTCATTGTTTTAAGCTGGAAAAGTTTATGCTCTCCTTGGAAAGAAGGTGGCTTTGATGTCAAGGAACTACTCTCCTGGAATGAAGCAATGTTATCTAAATGGATATGGCTGCTTCACAATGGGCAGGATTGTATATGGTCTGTTTGGCACAAAGTTTATCATCTTCAATCTACTTCTATATGGGAGACTGTCTGCAAGGATCACTACTCTGAGAATTTCAGAAGCATCCTAAAAGTTAAGGATGAGATTCTTTCTCAAGTTGCTAGCCCTAATACTGCTGACTTACTCATATCTTCCTGGGCTCCTCATGGCAAGTTCAACACTAGTATTGCATACCATTGGTTTAGAACAAAGAAACAGCTTCTTCCCTGGGTCTCTGCTATCAGTACAAACTTCATTGTTCCTAGTCACAGGGTCACTACTTCCCTTGCTATGCAGAATAAACTTGTCTCCCTTGACAACCTGGCCATTAAGGGGCTGCAAATCATTAACAGATGCATCCTATGCAAGTCTGAAAAATGAAAGCCACAATCATCTCTTCTTCAGCTGTGTTGTCTCTAAGGAGGTCTGGGAAGGACTAACTCAATGACTCAATTTTGGATGTAGTACTCATGACTGTAGGCAAATACTCAATTGGTGTGCTGGAAGATCTCATAGAAGACATTGGAAGAATGGTTGGATATGTAGTTGTCTTGCTGGTGCTTGCTTCCACATTAGGCAGGAAAGAAATGCTCGAGTTTTTGCAGGATTGGAGCATACAGCCCAACAAGTTATCCATCAGATTAAACTTTCTGTTAGCATTAGAATTCTAAGCAAAATCCATAAATCAAAGTGTAGTAAGGCTATACTTAGTCTCAATGGGTTCCAAAATTAATTCTTTGGATTTAGTGGTTAATTCTTTGTAAAGAACTTTGTCCTTTATTTCCCTTAATGGATGAATAAAAAGGACTATGCATTCTTGCAAAAAAAAAAAATCATAATAATAATAATAATAACAGTCTTTGGGTCTGTCCATCTTCGCTTTGATGCAGCACTTCGTTCTAGCTTAGAACGTATAGTCACCGCGATTGGGCCTGGTTTTGGGGAATGGCAGTGGCGCCTTGCCACTTTCCCTTTTCAGTTGAGTGGGCTCGGTGTTTATGCTGCGGGGGATGTTTTACAATATGCTTTTGTGGCTTCCCGTTTGTAGTCTGCAGTTTTGCAGGCTACGCTACTATGGCCTTCTGGTATTGTAGATGCTTGTCCTACTTTTGACGATGCCTTGCGGGTGTTTTCAGAGGCTACAAGTTATGATTTTTTACGTGATCCTAGTGAAATTGCGGCCCCTAAACATATTAAGAAATTGGCAGATATATATTTCGCGACGGTTGCTGCTTCTTCAGAATCTGTTTTCTATTTGACACCGCGTCAGCTTGCGTTGTGAAAGTCTTAGCAGGGTGCCCACTCCTTTGATTGGTTGCGCGCGGTTCCTATCTCTGGGTTGAGTCAGACTATGAACAGGAGGACTTACCATAGTGTGTTGGGGTATCGACTGGGTGTCCCGTTATTCACAGTATCTAGGCCTTGTCCTGCTTGCTCTCGGGTTTTTGCTGATGATGTATATGGGAACCACGCTGTTTCTTGTACTGGTATTGTGGGGGTTAAGAATCGACATAACCTCGTTCGTGACACCTTATTCGACATATGCTTTAGGTCTGGTATTTCTACGGGCAAGGAGGTTGATATCGGTTTGGTTGACGGGAATTGCGGATCTCTTCGTCCTGCGGATTTGCTACTTTATTCCTAGAACAGAGGGTATGATGTGTGCGTTGATTTGATAGGGTCTTCCCCCTTGACTCAGACTGGGATGTCAGATTTTGTGCCGGGACGGGTTGTCGTGGATGCTGCTAAGCGCAAATGTGCTAAGTATGGGGATGTATGCGCGGCTGCTAGCTATGGTTTCCTACCCTTCTCTTTCTCTTCGCTTGGGGAGCTGGGCTCGGATGCTGTTGACTTGCTCAAGCGGATCCAGAAATTCTCGGTATCTCAGGATGCTGGGGCTCGGGTGGCCGCTTATATTTTTACTAGACTTAGTTTTGCTATAGCTAAAGGGTGGGGGCCCAGATTGTCTCTCGGCTCCCCACCAATTTCATGTAAACTTTTCATTTTACTTTAATGAAAGCAAGATGCGCGCATCGTGTTTAAAAACAAATAATAATAATAATATTGCTTCATAAATCTACCACTTACACATAGGATAAAAGTATACTATAAATAGAAATAATAATTATTGATGATATATATAAAAATGGAAAATAGTATCTATTGAGCGGGACGGAGGTCGTATGATATATCTTATAAAGTAGTCATAATGGTTACGATAAGTAGTAATAATGGTTATACGGACTATATTATAGGGATAGGGACATTAATATTATTTGGATAGTTATTTCTATATTTTATGAATTTGATATGTATGTTCGAAGTAGTTTGTAAAATCAATAAATCTAATATCACTCGAAAGAATTTTGATAAAGTTTGTCTCTATGTAACCGCTTAAAAAACATTCAGTTATATTATCATCGCACATGCTTATATTAATTTTATATTTAACTTATGTGTAATCTAGAATTTTAAATATAATATAATCTTTGACATTGCTTTACATGGTATCCAATGCATTAGTTTGACCATATTGTTTGACATTTATAGATAGTAGTTTTGTGGAATATTTGTTATAAATAAAATGTAAATATCTTAATTTAAATCATCATTAAGTTTTTTTTTATTAACTTTGATCCTAAAAAGGTGAAATTGGAAGATCTTAAGAGGAAGGACTAAAGAATAGTATATTAGTTATTGTATTTTAGATTAGACTCGACTCATCACTATTCTAAGTAATAACGTTCTTTAAGAGAATAGTGCTCACAAATCATAATTTGCTTATGTTCTTCCTTTATTAGCGGGGTACTTATATGCTCAATTAATATTTTAGTTTTGTAAAAGCTTAAAAGTTTCGCAATTTATCGATTCCTTATCTGCACAAGATTGAAAAAAGTTTTTTTTATTGTTTTGTTTATTTATCTTCGATTTAAATAATACTCCCTCCTATCCATTCCAATGTACATGTTGGCTCGGCCAAAAGTTTTAAGAAAAATGTCATATAAATGGTAAAATGTCTTAAATGTCCTTGTATTTAAGTATTAAAAAGTGAGAAGATGACCTCTTGATGGCATTTTTATGTAATTATATAGTTATTTTGAGGATAAAGTTGTCTAAAGTTTACCAAAAATAGAAGTGGGTAAATTAGATTAGATTGTCCAAAAAAAGAAAATAGGTACATTGGATTTGACAGGATGGAGTACTACGCATTAAGAATGTTAAAGAAGTAATTGGTAATCACCTTCATTATACCAGAACTTGATAAAAAAAATACATAGTCAGTGGATAAACTCAATGTGGCAATGCTGAATTCCTAGAAAAAATGCAAAAAAAATAGGGTTTTTCTATGATGTACCCTTGTGTTTTTCCAGATTCTACGATATACCCTTGATTTTTCAAAATCACACAGGATACTCCTAAACTTAATAAATTGTTCTACAAATACCCTAAATGCTAATTTTTTACAATTCTAACTATTATATTTTGGCAATTTTAGTTTATTATACGTTAAAAATACATGTAACCATCAACAAAATCCTTATTTACTCATTAATATACAATTTTTTGTGACAATAGGTAACCATTAAAAGACTAAAATTTGGATACTTGGGTATCTTAGACACTAATATGGGAGTTTAGGGGTATATCAGATGTTTCTTAAAAATCGAGGGTATATGTTAGAATCCGCGAAAACACAGGGGTAGACGATAGAAAATCCCAAAAAAATATTCTAATTAAGAACAAATACATTTAAAGTACAAAGGCTAATTTTATAACTGACGATGTCCCTATAATACGCGGCGAATGATCCTCTCAGTTATCCATGGCTGGCAAACGTTATGAAAATAAAACAAAACATTGTCATTAAATCATAATTCTAAACTGCGGTTCAAATTAAAATCATATTAAAAAAATCCATCAACCAAGCTCACAATTGTAACACACTCGATTTTATCATATTGGGCAATTTAATAAATCGTTGAATTTTATAATTATCTTCCCTTTTTATTTGTTAAAATACTTTAACTTGCTAATTTATTATTATTAGCTTATAATTTTATTAGAATCGCATTTTTATTCTAGTTGGGTCAAAGCAGTTTCTTAAGTGTCCGTTTGGAGTCCGGAATTGGATTCTACGCGGAATTCTTATGGAAATGGTTTCACTTTATTATTGGGCCTATTGACCTCTAATTAGGCACCAAAACCTCATTTTTCGAGGGTTTCCATCCTCATTTTTCAAATTTCATCTCCCATTTCATGTCTCTAAAAATCTGAATTTTCCACCATTAAAACTCATCTTAAACTCCTCCATTAAAACTCTCATAAAACCTTTATTTCTTAACCAAATCTAGATCTGTTTAATATTTCGGAATCCTCTCACCTTCCTCTATCTTTCAAGGTATGAAAGTCTCCACCTTTCTTACTTATTCAAATCTTCCGTCTTTCTCTAGTATGAGAAATCTTTATCTTTTTGTATTATAATATTAGATAGAGACTTAGAAGACCCGGTTGAAGACTATTTCTTGATTTACGGAAAGTTTAAAAGACGCTAAATAAGGTAATGTTGACGGGTTACTCAGTATCGCATTTTTGTGTGTTTTCTATGTGATTTAAGATAGTTTTTATAATAAAGATGAGTTATAGAGTAGATGTTGGTATAGATCTATGATTACTACATGTTGAATTGTTGAATTTCATCTTATATGTCTCTAATTGATGGAAATTTTGTAGTATTGCGTATTTTGCATATCTATTTCTTGCCTTGGAGTATGTTATTCTAGTCATTTTATATCCTTGTTCTTGTCTTTTCAATGATGCCAAGAGGGGAAGAAATGATATGATTTGAGTCTTTGCTTAAGCTTGCTCTTTGTCAAGACTCGTTATCTCTTAAAGTCTTTCAAGTTATAACTTTGGCTAAGTTGTTATGTTCTTGCGATCAAAGTTGCTATAACTTTAGGAGTGTTTTGTTGAGGGGGAACCATACTTAGTCACTATGTTAAGAGAAATCATAAGAGACTTGTCATCATCAAAAAGGGGGAATTTGTCGGACCTATTTTATAGTTTTGATAATGACATGTGCTTACTTTATAATGTGCTTTACTTGATATATCATATGCGTGTAATTGTGTGTTTTAGTCTTATTATAGCTAACAACAATTACGAGAAGAAAGATCAAAGTTATAACAACTTCAGGAATAACTTTGGAAGTTTACATGGAAGTTATAGCTACTCAGTCATAACTTTAAATAAAAACGCTTCAAGCAAGATCTACCTCAAATAACACAAGACTCAAGATGGAGGGTCTTTGTGATCAAGATGAAGAGATGATCCGTATACTGAAGATCTTTGTGAAGATTAGATAGTTTAGGTCGTCATTCGGTAACTATTCCATTCAAGTGATTTTAAGTTCAAAGTTATAGTTTTAGCCTATAACTTTGGATGATAAATGTTGATGCATGATTTTGGAAATAAAATATTTTAAATGTTTTCAAAAGTGAAAGAGTATTTTTATATTTATCAAAAGTTTTAATAGAAAATATATTTATGAGATTCTATTGGTTAGTAATACAACTTATGGGTTGTCATGCTACCTAGGATTTCTAATATATTCTATCTCAATTCTATTGGTTAGTAATACAACAATATTTTGAGATTAAAAGATAAATATATTTCTAAAAGATAAAGCAAATAATATTGTGAGATAAAGATATTTCTAAAAGATAAAGTAAATATTATTTTAAGATATTAAAGATAATATCTTTCTTAAATATTAAGCTAGGGTTTTAGATCTCCTATGCTTTTATTATAAATACTCCTTTACATCTCATTGTTGAGATAGACGAACTCACACGCATCACACGACACAAATACGTACTTGTGAGAATTTTCCAAGATCGTTTTAAAGCAAACCTTTGAGCAAAATATTTATTATTTTTACTGTTTGTTTTTCAAAAGAGTCGTGCATCAATCTTTATCAATCGCTTGCGTGAAATACGTTATTGGATAATAGTACATCAAATAATCTTACAATTCTTTAACGAGAATCTGTGTGAGTTATATTGTACTTTCTTATTAACGTAAGATAGTAAAGAGTATTTAGCGATACTCACCTTGAGTTATAATCATAGTTGATTATATGAGTGGGTTGATAATTTTTGTAATCCGTAGAAAGGTACTAAGAATTATTAATCGAGAATAGTGGACGTAGGTTTCAACGTGTGAAACTGAAACACTTCAAAAATCTGTGTGCCTCTCTCTTTACTCTCTTTACTTTTCGTTATTTCATTACTTACGCTTACTTTGATTAATTAATTAGTTTATTTTAATCCATAAGATCAAATAATTATTTACATATCATATAAATCGAAAAAGTGGGGCTAGTTTTTAATACTCAACTCACCCCCCCCCCCTCTCTTTCGTATTCGATCAATAGACTCTACAATTGGTATCAGAGCCTCGTGCTCTTGATTGCCTTACAGCAAGGAGTCTGATCCGTTTTATCCTTTTATTTTTATTTATTTTCCGCTGTATTTAATTTTATTTTAATGGATTCCAAACATCTGAAGTGTCCCGTATTCAATGGGAAGAACTACAGTTTATGGAAAAATATGATGACCCATTACATAAAGGGTAACGATTGGGAGTGTTTGCTAATCATTCAGAATGGCCCTAATAAGATCATGCTTGGATCTGTTACTGGCACTTCCATCAAAAAGAAAGATGATGACTATGTTGAGGCAGATTATAAGAAAGCTGAGAAAAATTCAAAAGCTGTCAGCCTGTTGCAAAACAGCATGATTTCTACTGAGTTTGACCGTTTCTCATCTAGCTCTACTGCCAAGGAAATATGGGATGGTTTACAGTTAGCCTATGAGGGGACAACTGTTGTCAAAAAGTAACGTATCGCATTGTTAATGCGAAAATACGAACTGTTCTCTATGGAGCAAAATGAATCACTTGACAGCATGTCCACTCGCTTCTTTAGTATCATTAATGAATTTAAAAATCTTGGAAAAACTTTTGACTCCGAGGAAATTGCCAGGAAGATCCTTAGAAGTCTATCTAGACGATGGAGACCTAAGGTGACGGTAATTGAGGAATATAAAGGTCTATCTAGCCTATCTTATCAAGAGCTACTTGAACCCTAATGGCTCACAAGATTACTCTTGATGAGGATGAGGCAAATGATAGTAATAGTAAGAAAGTGGCTTTCCAAGCCGAGTCTAGTGAAAAACAAGATTCGGACCTTGAAGATGACACAGTGTTATTTGTTAGACGTTTTAAGAAAAAATTCTTTAATAAACCACAAGGAAAAACGTTTAACAATAACACTAACAAATCTTATAAGAAGCCAATTGAGTCAAAAGGGTCTCTCTCAAGTCGTGGTTGTTTCAAATGTGGGGACAATGATCATATGATTAAGGATTGCCCTACATGGAAGAAAATCAAAGACAAAAATCAACGAGACAAAACCAAGAAGGAATTCAAGCAAGTCATGATGGCTTACTGCTGGGGAAATCTCGACACAAAAGACGACGAGTCAGAGGAAGAAGAAGTCGCCAACCTGTGTCTGAGCAACGTCAGTCTTGATTTTATTTCTGACAGCGACAATGAAAGCGAATCTGAGATGTGCCTTTTCGGCAACTCAGATTCAGAACCAGATTCAGAAGATGATGAAGAGGTTAGTCATCTTGAACTTAAAAAGCAAGTTAAGAAGTTGTCTAAGAAGTCTTTAATTAAGTATTTTGAAGAAACCTTAGATCATTGTCATGAACAGAGTCTTGAATTAAAAGATCTTAAGGAACAAATTCTTGACATTGCTGAGGAAAACCAACTTCTAAAGGCCAAAGCTAAAAAGCTCAAGTCTAAAGTTATGGCAACTTCAGCTATAACTTCAGACATGAGAAATGTTGAGAAGGAAACTCTTGAGTCTAAAGTTATAGCTAATGAAGCTATAATCTCAGAGTTAAAGCTCAACATTAAGCATCTTCAAGCCAAAGTTATAGCTAATGAAGATATAACTTTAGAATTGAAGAAAGTCAATGAGCTTTTACAATCTGAAGCTAAGGCAAAGGAAGTTGCTATCATTGATCATAAGAAAGAAAACTCTTTTCTTTCTCATTAATTGAAAGATAAAAAGGCTGAATTCTCCCAAGCCAAAGATCAACACAATGAGGAGAAATTTATCTTCAACAAACTTAGCGTGGGTACCTAAATGTTGTATTTGATTTACTTGCAGATAATAGTGAAAGTGTAACACCCGGAAATGTACCCTATTTTTCTAGTAGAAATATTTTACGGAATCTTTTCAGCAAATTTAAGTTTTAAATTAGAATTTTATGTTCCGAGTCAAATTTAGAATTTCCGAGTTCGTATTTGGAATTTCCGCGAGATTCCATGAGAATCTCGTCTTAAGGCGAGTTTAACTTTTCTTGACTTTTGAGCCGCCTTTGACTTTCGTTGACTTTTCCGACTCACCCTTTACTTATACTCCCTTCTAACCTTAACCTAATTCATTTCAACACAAACCAAAACCATTTCTTCTTCCTTAAGCAACCAAAACCTTGCCTCCAATTTTGATCCATCTTTGAATCTCCGTATCTCCTTCGTTTCTTGCTAGAATTCACGTAAGTTCGTCTCATTTTTATCCTCTTACCTTCCTCTATCCGTATTGATATTAAAATCATCGTCTTTCTCGCTTTTCAAACTTTCCGTCTTTCTCAAGATGAATTTTATTCATCTTTTACGATCTATTTGTAGGTGGTGACCTGCAAGATCCCGACAAAGACTTTTTTCTAAGTGAAGAGGAGCTTGACGAGTAGTGAAGACGCATAAAGGTAACGGTGAAGGGTTACTCGATATCATTTACGTGTTTTATGTGATTTCTAGGATAGAAACCGTGTTTAGATTATGGTTAGTGAACTTAGGACTTGTATTATTGTTGATGGATGTTGTTTGTTGAGTATTCATATGTAAATTGATGAATTAGAATGATAGTCGATAATTATCAAAAGTCGATCCTTGGTGAAACAAGGCATTTTCGTGTACTAGGGACCCCAGCCGGTCGACCGGCAGCCGGTCAGACCACCGGATGGGGCAGTGGCTGTATAATATTGAAGTTTACGTGATTTTGAAATATGAAGTTGGGCTCAGCCGGTCGACCGGCAGCCGGTCAGACCACCGGCTGAGACATCCCCTTTCTTCCTTTGTTTTTCAAGTGATCCTTTGGTCCCAGCCGGTTGACTGGCAGCCGGTCAGCCTGACCGGCTGGGACACACTGACATTTCATTTTGGTTTTCGTATTGACTTGTGGCCTGAGCCGGTGGACCGGCAGCCGGTCAGCTTGACCGGCTGGCACCTGCTGGACTTTGTTTGTATTTCTTGTTTATGATTTAATTTATAATAATTCGCATGATTCGTTTACCGTATAATTTTACGTAGTGACTTATAATATGAATGTTTTGAATATATGATATTTCTTTCGCTTGTATCACATGTTTTGTGATTGTTTTTGGTATGTCCCACTTTGAGTCGGTTTTTACAAATGATACGGTTTGAGCACTATTTCGTCTTGTGCTTTGTGCTCTCATTCCCTTGGCTACCTCCACGTTCGTAAGGCTGGAATGCCGGAACGGGGAGGTATCCTACTGCTTAATTGCATGTGTTAGTGGGCATACGACGACGTTGTTGGGAGGCGAACGCTATGCGTTGATCGACCCGGCCGTCAAATGTTGAGTACTTGCGAGGTGGTGTTATTTGCATGTAGCGTACCGCTTGTTATGAGGCTTGTGCTCTTTTCCGCCTCTTTTGTGAATTGATCTACCGAATTTGGGGTACTCGGCGTCATGAGATTGACCGAGTCTTGGATGCGAAACGTGTATCGCATGTCGAATCGGAAAACGTGTATTCCGGGAATCTGGCCAGGTTTAGATTAGGAACTGTATTATTATCGTCATCCTACCAGGAGGAAATTAGTCTACATATACGAAATGGATTGAATCGTGTATGCGTTCAGGGAAGGTTTTACTCCCGTGGATGCCCATAATCATACTTGCCAGGTACACGATGCTAGTGCGTTTCATTTACCGTGAGAGATGTCGTCGTGTCGTCGTCTTTGAATGCGTGATTTCATGATATTATTCATGGTCATTGCATGATTGGGCACCGTCGTCTTTGAATGCGTGATTTCATGATATTATTCATGGTCATTGCATGATTGGACACCGTCAATGTCTTGGTTCGTGAATGGATGATAATATGTTGGAATTACTGTGATCATCGCATGACTTGACTTGGTTTGTCTGTCGAGTCTCAATCTTATCAAACTTATACCGCTAACGGTGAGATGCAAGCCCTAGTGAGCGTATTCGGTTGCCTAAGAGTGTCTTCCCCGAGTCTTTGTATAACATGATGGATTCGGATTTGTATTCCATATGCTATTATCATTATATATCGAATTGCCTATCTATCCTTATCGTATCTCACATGTATATCTATATGTATGCATGCTCTACTTTTGTATTTCCTTCTATGTACGTTTAATGTGATATGGCTGGGAGAACCCGGAGTTACTCCCCACTGACTGTGGCGTTCATATTTTTCATGAATGAACAGGTTGCTTGCATGGATGGCTTTTTGCTTATGCTTTTTTGGGTTCGGGTGTGAGCTAGCGGGCGTTGTCCTTGGATGAAACACCTCTAGACGTTGTTTAGCTAGTTGCTAATTACTTTGTCTTTTGTTAACACTTTGAGAGACTACGTCTCTTGTGGTATTTTTATTTAGTTTGTAATATTTTGACACTCCTCGTATTTTTCTATTTTGCATGTATAAAGGTTTTTAAAATACCGTATTTTCCGCTATATAATTCACATGCTTGTATGTTTTATATTTTCGCATTCGCGAGGGTTGTCACATCCATACCCAGTCTCATCTAGGTGTCTGTAGTTCTCCTTGTGATATGTGTCATGTCAAAACGCATAAGTATGGTTCTCATTTCATTCCTATAAGCTTTGCATTCATGATTCACTATGATTTGAAGCCTTTTTCACTTTCAATTACACCTCAAAATAAGCCCCTTCATACAAATGCTTCACAAAATAATAGCTACATATAAAAACTGCCTACCTTTTGAGCTAGTAGCTAGACTATGGTGTATGGGTGCTTTTTTGAGAAGATTTGTTCTTATCTGTCAAAGTGAATTTGGAGAACGAAAAATATTCAAGAAGTAATGTTCAAAAACAAAAAAAAGAAAAAAAAAGAAAAAAAAATTGAAAAAAAAAGAAAAAGAAAAAAAATAAGAGAAGAAGTTGTGAGTATCTCCTCAAAATGTCAAATCAATAGAAGGAGTTTATCCTCATGTTTCGTGTGTAATAAGCCAATCTGTTACTTCTGGCTTCGTTTTTTGTCTTGTGGGAATTAACCGAAAGTTTGGATTTAGTATTCATTTATCATTGTTCAGTTGCTAGCTCATTCTAACCTTCACATGACCATAACTAATTGTCCACCTTTCACCCATTTCCCAAAACCTTCTTCTTATTTTTCGGCTTCTTTTCTATGTGCATTGTGATCTTTGACTTGTGTTTTGAATTGGTTACCATATTAGACTGCGGACACATTTTCATAAGTCGTAGATAGGTGAGTGTCTCAAAATATTTACACATAAAGAAATCACCTTTTACATATATGAGTGTTCGAGTGTGCCGTGAGAGTCCATTTGTCAAAAGATCATGCAAGAGCCGAAAATTCTATAGTGAAATTCTTTGTGCTACGCCGTTATGTAAATCTCAGCCATGTTTATGTATCATTCTTGCCCACGTTGTTTTTGGGTTATGATTCATTATGTTTTCAAAGTTTTACGTTGAGATTTGTTTCTTGATGGTATAGTAGCCAATGCTTTGCAACGCTTGTCCTGGTACTGTTTGTTATGTTTGCTTGAGGACAAGCAAAGGTTTAGCTTGGGGGAGTTTGATAAGTGAATATTTGTATGATTTTGACCCCCATTTTAGCTCGGTTTTGTTTGGCATTTGTGCTTTGTTAAGCCATTTTATGAGCTAATATCGTCTTCTAGGCGAATTCCTGTGTTCTAACCTGTTTTGTAGGGAAAGTGACGTTTCTACGCCCTTTTTCTATACTTCCGAGCATTTGCCTAGAACCCGACGATTTGAAGAAGAAAGCTTGACCATGTCAAAGGCATTTCAAGAAGGTTCACTAATTCAAAAGAGAGAAGAAGTAAAGACGATGTCGCAGTTGTCGGAAGATCAATCAATTAGGCGGAAGAATTCATCGCTTTACATCAAAACCTATCAACAAACCCGATTGAAGAGGTCAAGGGGGATGATGGAAGTCAAGTCAAAGCAAAGGGAGATGAAACATTAGTCAAAAGCTTCTAGATGACAACTTACCCGATCGGGTAAGTGTGTACCCGATCGGGTATCTCTGTTGCTTTGCGCAAAATGTTTCAACTTCCTATTTTTTTCCTATATGTTGAATGCCCGACCCCTTCCCCACGAAACCCTAATGCTATATAAAGAGAGCTCCAGCCCCACAACTCACACAACAACTCATCTCATTCTCATCACAACATCTCTTCTCTTCTTACATTTTCTCTTTAGTTTAGTCTTTCTAGTTTAGATCATTTTCTTCTTTTGTCTTTAGTTCTTAGTTTATTTCTGTCCATTTCACATCAAAACATTAGCTTATATCAATAAGAATTTCAATCTTTGTAGTCTACTTTGTTGGGTACAAGTGTTGTAATTCAAGGAACGATTATTCTATGCGAAGGATTTCTATTATTGTTATCGCTTTCGGTTTTGATCGTCACCTAGGTACTTCTATTTTATCCTTTGTTTAATGTTCTTATTGTTTTCTATTTTATTGTTATTTTCTATTCATATTGTCTTAAATTCATTTTCATGTTGTTATAATCGTAATTTCATTTCTTAGATTGTCAATTAGCGTCGTTATTATCGCCTTATAAAGAGTCTTAAATTATTATCAAAAACCAACTAAACATGTCTATCCTAGTTTTCATTGTTAATATCATCTTAGACATAAACATTATCATGAGTGAGTAGTCACCTTTCTAGGGTGTAGGGTAGCCATGTTAGATTGATTAAAAGATGATAATTGGATAAAAGAAATTGTGCTTTTAAAATATTGTGTCTATGCATGTTTGGACTATAACGATAGTTGACGATTCCTGATCAAAATCATTGACTAGTATGGAATTCTTTTCAAAGGTAAAGATACGCAAATTGAATAGACAAAGCATGACATGGTGGATTAAGACCTAGTAAATCGCCTAAAAGCATGCTAGACCATCTGATCTATGATTGTAATGAACACATCATTCTTACGAACTCACAATGAATTATTTGCATATCCTAAATCCAATTTCATCAATATGTCAATCTACATGTGTGAACCTACTTCCCTAGATGCTTTTCATTATTGTTAATTCATCATTTGCTTTATTGCTTTCATCTTCAATTGATTTTATTTTGTTTTCATTTATGCTTTTTGTTAGTTTAGACATCATAATCCCAAAACCCAGAAACTCGTTAGATAAAATCCAATTGTGAGACATTTCACATTCCATAGGAAACACCATCTCCCTGAGGATCGACCCCTACTTCCCTAATTACATTAATTTGTTATTAGCCTAGTCTGGGTAAATTATCTTTGTATCGGGCTTGCGACAGGTCCGGTCAGCGGGGGTGTTCGTCCTATCGTTGTTGGCACTGTCTGGAGACGTGTTGTCTCTAAGGTTGGTGCTTGTTTGGTTGGTCCTTCTTTGTCTACATATTTTTTTGATCTGGAGTTTGGGGTTGGGGTGTCTGGTGGAGGAGAGGCTATCTTGCATGCGTTAAATCGGCTCATTGAGGCCCGTGGTGGTGATGTGGGATTGTCTATGTTGCTAGTTGATTTCCAGAATGCTTTCAACCTTGTTGATCGTGTGACTATGGTACAGGAAGTCCGTCGTCGTTGTCCGGTTCTTTCCCGTTGGGTGGAGTTTTGTTACTCTAGCCCTGCCCGTCTTTATTATGAGGACCATTGCTTGTGGTCTTGTCAGGGTGTTCAGCAGGGTGATCCGTTAGGCCCTTTGCTTTTCGCTTTGGTTTTGCATCCCTTAGTGTGCAAAATTCGAGACTCTTTTGATCTTACTATGCAGGCCTTGTATTTGGATGACGGCACCATTGTTGGGGACACTTTGGAGGTGGGGGCTGTTTTAGATTTGATTATGGTAGATGGGCCTCGTTTTGGTCTCCATCTTAATGTGGCTAAGACTGAGGTCTTTTGGCCTATTGAGGATCCTCGGAGTCGGTTTTCCGGTGTTTTCCCCCCTTCTATTGCCCGGCCCTTGCGTGGTGTCTCGGTTTTGGGTGGACCTGTCAGTACTTGTCCTGTTTTTGGCAGTGAGCTTGTGGCGAGGAGAGTGACTAAGACCATTGAGCTTATGGATTTAGTCGCGAGGATCGAGGACCCACAATGCGAGTTGCTTCTGCTCCGTGCTTGTACTGGTATTTCTAAGCTCTATTTTTCTCTTCGTACTTGCTCCCTTTGAGTCTTTGGGTTTGTCCATCTTTGCTTTAATGCAGCACTTCGTTCTAGCTTGGAACGTATTGTCACCGTGTCTGGACCTGGTTTAGGGGATTGGCAGTGGCGCCTTGCCACATTCCCATTTCAGTTGGGTGGGCTCGGTGTTTATGCTGCGGGGGATGTTTTACACTATGCTTTTGTGGCTTCCCGTTTGCAGTCTGCAGTTTTGCAGGCTACGCTCCTACGGCCTTCTTGTATAGTGGATGCTGGTCCTACTTTCGACGATGCCTTGCAGGTGTTCTCTGAAACTACAGGTTCTGATTTTTTACGTGATCCTAGTGAAATTGCTGCTCCTAAACTTATAAAGAAATTGGCATATATATATATTTCGCGACGGTTGCTGCTTCTTCAAAATCTGTTTTCTCTTTGACACCGCGTCAGCTTGCGTTGTGGAAGTCTCAGCAAGGTGCCCACGCCTCTGATTGGTTACGTGCGGTTTCTATCTCTGGATTGGGTCAGACGATGAACAGGAGGACTTACCGTAATGTGCTGGGGTATCGACTGGGTGTTCCGTTATTCACGGTATCTAGGCCTTGTCCTGCTTGCTCTCGGGTTTTTGCTGATGATGTGTATGGGGACCACGCTGTTTCTTGTACTGGTACTGTGGGGGTTAAGCATCGGCATAACCTCGTTCGTGACACCTTATTTGACATATGCTATAGGTCTGGTATTTCTACGGGCAAGGAGGTTGATATCGGTTTGGTTAACGGGCATGGCGGGTCTCTTCGTCCTGTGGATTTGCTACTTTATTCCTGGGACAGAGGGCGTGATGTGTGTGTTAATTTGACAGGGTCTTCCCCCTTGACTCAGACTGGGATGTCCGATTTTGTGCCGGGACGGGTTGTCGCTGATGCTGCTCAGCGCAAATGTGCTAAGTATGGAGATTTATGCGCGACTGCTGGCTATGGTTTCCTACCCTTCTCTTTCTCTTCACTTGGAGAGCTGGGCTCGGATGCTGTTGACTTGCTCAAGCGGATCCAGAAATTCTCGGTATCTCACGATGCTGGGGCTCGGGTGGCCGCTTATATCTTTACTAGACTTAGTTTTTCTATAGCTAAGGGTGTGGGGGCCCAGATTGTCTCTCGGCTCCCCACCAACTTCTTGTAAACTTTACATTTTATTTTAATGAAAGCTGCGCGCATCTTATTATTAAGAAAAATAAATAAATAATAATAATAATAGAAGCATCACAATCCATACACCATCATCTGTAAACTCTGATAACACAAGTGGCTTTCATCGCAAAGACTAGTCGGGTTCCCATCACAACAGGATACCCACCCCACTGCCTATGCTAGACCGCATCACTGGACATTAAAATTCCCGCTCATAACAACGAGCAAACCCGGTTCATTAATGTGCACATCCCTCTTTCACAAGAGGCAAAACAAGGGGGTGAAACCATCTCCCGACATGGCTTACAATATATCAATCGCAATCAACGAAAATCATCATCACAATCTCAATAGATAATCAAAAACAACAACAACTTACATAATTGTACTGAGTAAGGAAACCATACTGGAGTGTAAACTACTAAGGCTTACAAGTTTTAAGGACACTTGATTAGATTGACTTAAACTGAGAACAATGTCAAGTAAAAAATGGAGGTTGTTCTAGAGAGGGTGAATTGTTCAGCTGAAAATTCAAGGGATATGACTTAGAGACACTCCTCTACAGCAAGGCACAAGAGAATGGACTCAAAGACTAATTTTGAGACAGTTTTCAAGTGTTACAGCAAAGCACAAACACCCTAGACTAGACTCAACAGTAAGCAAGTTAACCACAGCAAGGCACAGATATAACTTAACTCACAAGACAAGGCACTGATCAAACACCTTGGAGATGTATCAGGCTTGTTTCAAACTACAGCTCTTAGCACAAGTTTGATGGATTTGAGGGATTTCTCAAAGTTAATTCATTCATAAAAAGTCTACTGAAACAAACATACAAGACCTCCTTATATAGAGAGGTTGATATCTTGTGAGCCATTGGATGTACAGATCATCCAAGGGCCAACTTAGGGTTCAAACTACTACAACTGACACTAATTAAGAACCTCACAATAGGACGAGCTCAACAACTATAAAGTTCAGACACAAAACACAAAAACAGACTGAATCAAAAAGCAAATAAAGCAGTTTTGGAGTTTTCCTGAAATGGAAATCTGTTGTTCTTGTTGTCTTGTTGCTTTGCCTGGGTGTTTTGCTCCTTCTTGGGACTCTCTACTCTTATTAGAACTTAGATAAACCTGCCTTGGATGAAGACAAGTTGACTTAGGCAAAAGGAAACCTCATCTGAACATGTACTGCCTCTGCTATGTTGTTCACTGGACTCTAGCTTGGGGTGTCTGTTTCAAGAGTTTTTGCTAGACTTCAAAAGGGTTTGTCCTGGGCAAACTTGTAGCTTAGAGGGTTGACTTGATGGTAGGCCATGGTGGGGGTGGTTGGGATGCCCTGGTGTACCTCCTTGCTGCTGGATTTATTGATTGGTCTGCCTGGGCCTGAATGGCTTTGTTTCTGTCTTGTGTGGGTAATGTAGGTTGTGTTGGGGCTTGGCATGGGTTGATGAGTCCTGGACTGTCTTCCTCATTGGTGTGGCTTGTCCTGGATTGATCTTGGCTGGTCCTAGCTTGTTGTTTGGACCTTGTAACTCGAGCTTCCATCTGAGGGGTCCTTGGGGTCAGGTTTGCCTTGTTTGTGGCTTGATCATCAAGGACCCTTGGGTGAGCTCCTGCTGCAGCCTCCCCTGGTTGAAAAGGGCTTGACCTCAAGCCTGTGTCTTCCTCTCCCTCAGAGTCTTCAAAGAAAGGACTAAGATCTCCAACATTGAATGTCCCATGGACTGCATACTCTCCTGGTAGATCAATTCTGTATGCATTAGGACCTATCTTCTCTATGACTTGAAAAGGACCATCTTCTCTTGGTTCTAGCTTGTTCTTTCTCTTGGAAGGGAACCTTTCTTTCCTTAGGTTGATCCATACTAGGTCTCCTGGTGCAAAGTCTTTCTTGGTCTTAGGAACCTTGGCATTCTTCTTGTATAGATCATTAGCTTTCTCAATTTGTTTTCTGACTGATTCATGGAGTTTTAGCATCTGTTCCACCCTCTTCTTGGCATCATAGTGGATCTCTGACCTCCACACATTAGACAAACTCAAAGGCATTAAGGGGTTAGTACCATAGACCACTTCAAAGGGAGAGTGGCTTGTGGCTGCTGATGGAGCTCTATTGAAAGAGAACTCTGCTTGAGCCAGCTTCAAGTCCCAATCCTTGAGATATTTGCTGACTATACACCTCAAGATCCTTCCCAAGGTCTTGTTGGTCACCTCAGTTTGGCCATCAGTTTGAGGATGATGGGAGGTACTAAACAACAACCTAGTGTTAAGCAGCTTCCACAATGTCCTCCAGAAATGGCTCATAAACTTTGTGTCTCTGTCAGACACAATAGTCCTTGGGACTCCATGTAACCTCACCACCTCATCTAGGTATAGCTCTGCTACACTCACAGCATCCTCAGTCTTCTTGCAAGCAATGAAATATGCCATCTTACTGAACCTATCCACAACCACCATGATAGAATCTTTCCCTCTTGCTGTCCTAGGTAATGCTACTATGAAATCCATACTCACATCTTCCCAAGGCCTATATGGGACTGGTAGGGGAGTGTAAGGTCCTGCTTGAAAAGAACTCTTGGCCTTTTGACAAACTCCACACCGTCTGAGCACTATTTGCACTTCTCCCATCATCTTAGGCCAGTAGAATTGATCCTGTAGTATGTCCACAGTTTTCTGAACCCCAAAGTGTCCTCCAAGGCCACTTCCATGTACCTCCTTGATCAATAGACTCCTATAAGATCCTCTGGGAACACACAGCTTGTTTCCTTTGAACAAGAATCCATTTTCCAGAGTGTAGGGTGAATCAATGGTCCTTGTTCCCTCTTTCTGTGCTAACCAATCTTCTTCAAAGTCTGGATCTTCCTGATACATATCCTTCATGAACTCAAAGCCAAGAACCTTTTGCTCCATGGTTGATAGCAGAGTGTACCTCCTAGACAATGCATCAGCCACCACATTTTGTTTGCCCTCTTTGCATTTGCTAGAAAAGGTGAATGACTGGAGGAACTCCACCCACTTAGCATACCTATGACTAAGCTTATGTTGACCTCCTATGTACTTCAATGCTTCATGATCAGAGTGTAGGACAAAAGGCTTGGGCTTCAGGTAATGACTCCAATGTCTTAGAGCTCTGACAAGAGCATAGAACTCTTTATCATATGTGGAATAGTTCAGCTTGGCACCACTTACCTTTTCACTAAAATAGGCTACAGGTTTCTTCTCTTGGATGAGGACAGCCCCAATCCCCACTCTACTTGCATCACACTCAACCTCAAATAGGCAATCAAAGTTTGGCAACCTGAGGATAGGTGCACTGCACAAGAGCTTCTTCATGTGTTTGAAAGCCTGCAAGGCATTCTCAGTCCAAGTGAACTCTCCTCTCTTCATACATTCGGTGAGAGGTGTTGCAATAGTGCTAAAATCTTTAATGAACCTCCTATAGAAAGAGGCTAGGCAATGAAACCCTCTCACTTCTATAATGTTCTTAGGGATAGGCCAAGACTGCACTGCAATGATCTTATCTTGATCAACTGAAATGCCTCTACCAGATACCACATATCCTAGAAATTTGACTTCCTCAGTCATGAAGGTGCATTTCTCAAGCTTCCGAAAGAGCTTACTCTCCTTAAGTATCTCAAACACAGCCTCAAGATGCCTCAAATGATCATCCTTGCTCTGGCTGTAGATGAGGATATCATCAAAGTATACCACCACAATTCTCCCTAGGCAAGGCCTAAGCACCTCTGTCATCAACCTCATGAAGGTACTTGGGCATTTGACAGGCCAAAGGGCATGACAAGCCACTCATAAAGGCCATGCTTTGTTTTGAAAGCTGTCTTCCACTCATCTCCCTCCCTGATCCTCAATTGATGGTAACCTTGCCTCAAATCAATCTTAGAAAAGAACCTTGAGCCACTCAGCTCATCCAACATGTCATCAAGCCTAGGTATAGGGAACCTATACTTGACTGTGATGTTGTTGATAGTCCTGCTATCTATGCACATCCTCCAAGTCCCATCCTTCTTAGGAACAAACAAAGCAGGCACAGCACATGGACTTAGTGACTCCCTTACAAACCCTTTACTCATCAACTCTCCAACTTGTTTCTGCAGCTCTTGTGTAGCCTTGGGATCACACCTATATGCTGGTCTATTAGGTAGTACAGACCCTGGCACTAGATCTATCTGGTGTTCAATCCCTCTCAAAGGGGGTAAGCCATCAGGAAGTTCCTCTGGAAACACTTCTTTGAACTGATCAATGAGGGGCTTAACTTCTGCAGGGATTACCTTAGACTCCTCTTCCTGAACTTCTTTTGATAGAAGCATTAATATAGGTTGCTCTTCACTACACTCTTTGACCATTGCTGACTCAGATAGAAACAAGACTCCACTAAAATCTTCAGCCATACTAGGACTCCCATAGCTCTTCTGATGTGGTGGCAAGGGGGCTAATGTCACCTTCCTGCTCCCATGCTTGAAGGAATAGGTGTTGCTTCTTCCTTGGTGTATGGAGCTTTTATCAAACTCCCATGGCCTTCCTAATAGCAAGTGACAGGCATCCATTGGAACCACATCACACAATACTTCATCCTTGTACACACTTCCAATGGAGAAAGGGACCATACATTGCTTATCCACCTTAACCTCTGCTCCCTTACTCAACCATCTCAACTTATAGGGATGAGGGTGTTCTTGAGTGCTCAACTTCAGCTTATCAACCATAGTAACAAAGGCCACATTGGTACAACTACCTCCATCTATAATAAGGTTACAAACCCTCCCTTGAATGGTAAATCTGCTTCTGAAAATGAGGGACCTTTGATCCTCCTCCAATGGTATATGTTGTGAATGCATTACTCTCCATAGGACCAAGTTGTGGCCTGTGTCAGGGAGTGCCACTATTGCCTCCTGACTAGACTCTTCTTCCTCACTCATCACTTCTTCAACCTCAGGCTCATCTCTTTCATATTCAACTAGACCTTCTTTCTCCCAAGCCTCAACCTCCATTATAGTTAAGGTCTTCTTATAAGGGCAATCCTTCCTTAAATGTCCATAGCCTTGACATTGGAAGCACCTAATTCTGTTCTCAGTCAATGAAGTGCTTGGCTTTTGACCCATGATGCCCTTTCCCTTGTCTAAGGTAGGTGGGGGTGCTGTCCTAGGGGTATCCATGGTTCTCATCCCACTATAAGGTCTGTTTTGAAAAGGCCTAACAGGTTTTGGTGTAACAGGCTTAGTCTTCCCTATCTTTTCAATTCTCAGAGATAAGTTGACAACATCATCAAATGACCACAGAGGTTGCATCCTAACCTTGTTAGCAATGTTCTTATCTAGACCCTCTAAGTACCTAGCAATCCTTTGCTCAGGTTTCTCATTTATATCACACTGCAAGGTGAGTTGTTCAAACTCTCTCAGATAAGATTCAACAGGTTTGTCTCCTTGTTTCAACTTAGACAATTTGATAAACAGATCCTGGGTGTAATCCTTAGCAACAAACTTGTCTAGCAGTTTCTTTTTCAGTTTAGTCCAAGACTTGATGGGTTCTTTACCTTCCCTAGCCCTTAACCCTTTCATAGTTTCATACCAAAGGGAAGCATACCCTTTCAGTTTAAGGATGGCTACTTTAAAAGACTTAGAATCATTATATCCTTTGTACTCAAAGATTCTTTCTACTTCTCTTAGCCATTCTAACAAATCATCAGGATTAAGACTACCAGAAAACTCAGGGATGTCTACCTTAAGATGCTTATCTATGTGCCTGTGGATGGAAGCTCTGCTTCTAGTTGAGTCATCTGAGTCTGGATACTCTTCATCATCAGGTGGCCTTCCTCTGCCTCCTCCTTGGCCTCTTCCACGTCCTCTGCCTCTTCCTCCAGCAAGCAAATGGTTGCCTATTACCTGGTCCAGGGTTCTGGTTAGGGTGGTTACAATCCCAGCCAGATCCTCCATCCTTGCTTCTACTCCTGCCAGTCTCTCTTCACTCATTGGGCTATTTTTGTGTTTTTAAATGTAGTTAGGGAAAATGAACTCACTAAGACTCTCAACCAAAGCTCTGATGACCAATTTGGAGTGTAAACTAATAAGGCTTACAAGTTTTAAGGACACTTGATTAGATTGACTCAAACTGAGAACAATGTCAAGTAACAAATAGAGGTTGTTCTAGAGAGGGTGAATTGTTCAGCTGAAAATTCAAGGGATATGAATTAGACACTCCTCTACAGCAAGGCACAAGATAAAGGACTCAAAGACTAATTTTGAGACAGTTTTCAAGTGTTACAGCAAAGCACAAACACCCTAGACTAGACTCAACAGCAAGCAAGTTAACCACAGCAAGGCACATATATAACTTGACTCACAAGACAAGGCACTGATCAAACTCCTTGGAGATGTATCAGGCTTGTTTCAAACTACAGCTCTTAGCACAAGTTTGATGGATTTGAGGGATTTCTCAAAGTTAATTCATTCATAAAAAGTCTACTGAAACAAACATACAAGACCTCCTTATATAGAGTGGTTGATATCTTGTGAGCCATTGGATGTACAGATCATCCAAGGGCCAACTTAGGGTTCAAACTACTACTACTGACACTAATTAAGAGCCTCACAATAGGACGAGCTCAACAACTATAAAGTTCAGACACAAAACACAAAAACAGACTGAATCAAAAAGCAAATAAAGCAGTTTTGGATTTTCCTGAAATGGAAATCTGTTGTTCTTGTTGTCTTATTGCTTTGCCTGGGTGTTTTGCTCCTTCTTGGGACTCTCTACTCTTATTAGAACTTAGATAAACCTGCCTTGGATGAAGACTAGTTGACTTAGGCAAAAGGAAACCTCATCTGAACATGTACTGCCTCTGCTATGATGTTCACTGGACTCTAGCTTGGGGTGTCTGTTTCATGAGTTTTTGCTAGACTTCAAAAGGGTTTGTCCTGGGCAAACTTGTAGCTTAGAGGGTTGACTTGATGGTAGGCCATGGTGGGGGTGGTTGGGATGCCCTGGTGTACCTCCTTGCTGCAGGATTTGTTGATTGGTCTGCCTGGGCCTGAATGGCTTTGTTTCTATCTTGTGTGGGTAATGTGGGTTGTGTTGGGGCTTGGCATGGGTTGATGAGCCCTGGACTGTCTTCCTCATTGGTGTGGCTTGTCCTGGATTGATCTTGGCTGGTCATAGCTTGTTATTTGGACCTTGTAACTCGAGCTTCCATCTGAGGGGTCCTTGGGGTCAGGTTTGCCTTGTTTGTGGCTTGATCATCAAGGCCCCTTGGGTAAGCTCCTGCTGCACTTACCTTTAGTAAATCCCCACACAGCCATCAATTGTCATACATATGCACGTGACACACAGCCATTGACATCTTCCATAAATGGTACACTCCTATTACGACTATGGCCACCAATGCTAATCCCAAATATGAAGATGGTCACTTACCTGGCTAGATCAATCTATAATACTCCGTATTTATGAGTATTGGGGGCTCGACAGAGTAGGGCTTACTCGACCGATTACATATGGTACTCGCTCGAGTAGAGGGCACACAGCCGAGTAAAGTTGGCTGGTGATTTTAGTGGTATTCTGATATCGCGTACTCGGCCAAGTGAAATTGGTACTCGACCGAGTACATGTTGTACTCGACCGAGTACGACGAAAATCTAGGATTAGACGGATGGGTTATTAAAGGTTAATAGGAGGAGTAAATTTCCTAATTTACTTTTACGTTTCTTAACTACAAACCGTAATTCTCAGAACTTCCCGAGAATCATTTCATCATCTCGTGCCGGATCTAAGCCTTTGCTACGTTGATTTATTATCTGAGTGAGTATTTTTAATTTACGATTGATTATGATGGATTATATCATATTGTTTACCCTAATGGAATTAGGCAAAGGGGGGATTTTAGTGTTGATTGTATGATTGTAATGTTATAGGAGGGGACTTCTTAGAAGAATACTTTTGACTGCTTCTTGCTAGCGGAATTGCTATAAGATAGGGTTTCCCTACTCAGTTTTACATTGCTAATTGATGTGATAAAACTATGTGATATTTGTTATGTGATTGATGTTGTTGGTCACTGTTGTGATGATGATGGAGTTTGGGGAGTTGTTCTCGATGTTACTAATGTAGCTATGGTTTGGTGATCCTATTGGGAGACAGGTCACGCCCTGAGTTCGCCCCCGTGGTTATCCTTCCACGTGGGGGATGAGCACATTAATGTTCCGGGTTTATCTTGCTGAGGTAAGATGGAAGTTTGACGCATGTGGCTGCTGTCCAGGGTCAATAGGTGGAATTTTAGAGCATGCTAGTAACCTAAGTCTACCGAGGGAACCGCAGCGGTGGCCCTCCGGTTTATTTCCCTTGTGCTTCTTGTACATTAGTCGGTATATGTGAGCTGACCGTTTTAATGTTTTGCAGATATGTTGTGATCCATTGGGAGATGGTGAGCAGGTGATCGCAAGTAATCATTACCTTTTGTGGGGTCGAGGATGGGATCACTGAGTGCGTCTAGCTTCCGCGTGTCAGTTGGAGTCTTGAACCTTAGTGTCTTTAAAAATTGTTATTCACTTTTGACATCTTAATATTGTGTGTTTGATATTTTGGCCAGATGGTAAGTCATCTGTTTGGTTATGTATTGACATTTAAACAGAAATTTGATAAATGTTGTTTCTTAATGACTTGTTGTGATATTTACTACCTTGGACAACCGAGATAGTATCACTTCCATATATTAAGGGGGTCTTGTAAGGCACCTCGGTGTATGGGGGTGTTAGAAAGTGGTATTAGAGCAATCAATTTTGGAACCTAAAACCAATTAACCTAATGAACAACGAAAGTCTAATAAAATGAACCCGGGTAGAAGTCATAGGGAGCTACCACAAGGATTCGGGAGACGTCTCGGAATCGCACTTTTGCCCCTATAACTCTTACTTGGTCACCATGGGAAGTGTCGGGGCGTTATGTGTATCAAATATTGGTCATACGTTATTTGTTGAGAATATGTGACATGAAGTAGGATGTGGAGTTGAGTGGAGAATGGTTGTGGCATATGTGTTTCACATGAGTTGGCATTGATAATGCATGAGATATGAGTTACAATGAGATTAGATGTGGTTATATGTTGAGTATGAACTATAATAAGGTGAACTTATATGAAAACAATGATGTATGGAATGGTCAATTGTGGTATGATAAAATGATGATTTTGAGCATGTTATAATATGTATCATATGAGCATGTGATATTGTGAATCATATGAACTTGACATGAAAACTTACGTTATTACCGTTAATCATAGCAAGTATGTGAACTTCATTGATTATGTAAGTATATATATGAAGTAATGTGAGCTAAATACTGTATGCAAACATGCAAATTTGACGTATGAAGTGTTATGTATGTATTGTACATGATAAATGTTGTACGGGGACTGTATCGTTGCATGACTCGACCGAGTGGGGTAGTTTACTCGACCGAGTACCTGACACTCGATCGAGTGTGGGTAGTCAATGTGAATGTTATACCTGAGAAATGGTGCCTCGACCGAGCGCATAGTGACACTCGGCCGAGTATGAGAGACTCGACCGAGTACCATTATGACTCGACCGAGTAAAAGTCCTTGAAATTGTTGGATATATACTGATCTGAGTCACTCGATCGAGTGTGTGTTGATACTTGACCGAGTATGTGTGACTCGATCGACTGAAAATCTGAGTCACTCGATCGAGTGTGTGTTGATCTGGGTCACTCGATTGAGTGCTTTTTTGGACTCGATCGAGTGAAAATCTCTGAATGATTGGATGTAATTTTGCCTTTGGTGTACTCGACCGAGTCTTTGTAGTCCTCGATCGAGTGAGGTCGACTCGGACGAGTAGCTTGTTGCACTCGACCGAGAGTTTTTTATGTCAGGACCGTTGTCCATTTTGGCCGTAGGCTTGTGCTTACGTTTGCCATTCTTATTGAAGATATAATGCCTGCAACAAGAGCCAGTGCGTCAGCCGAAATTTCGGAGTATAGTGCGGAAGAGGTGGCCAGACTCGTCGAGTAGAATAAGGCACTAACTGAGGCCCTTAAGACTGTCGGTGGAAATTGGTAGGTGGTAGTTAGTGCTACTACCATCAGCACTGCCATCGCTTGTCACCGACCCACTACCTTTGAGGGTACCGGTCCGCCGCATCTACTAGATGACTGGCACCGCGAGATGGAGAGTATCTTTGAGGTGGTCGACTGTCCAGTGGAGCTATGCGTTGAGCAAGTCGCGTTATACCTGACGGGTCACGCAGGGAAGTGGTGGTTCAGAGAAAGGATGGTTATGAAAGAATTCTATGTGGGCGACGGAGAGGAGGCAATTCCTTGGTGAGATTTCAATGCAGAGATGAGACTAGACTTCGTTCTCGAGCATGTGAGAGGGAAGCTGAGATCCAACTTTGAGATCTACCGGATGGTTGAGGAGATAACAGTGACTGAGTACTACAACAAGTTCACTGAGTTGGCAAGCTATGCCGACGAGATGCAGTGAAGTCAGAAGTCTCTAGCTCAGAAATTCTTGAAGGGGTTGGTGTTTAGGGTCATGAACAAGCTACCACAGACGGTGGCTAGTGATCTTAAGGAGGCTTACGAGAAGGCGGAGCAGGCTGAGAGGTTGGCGGTGATGACAATAGAGGCTAAGGAGGCGATGGAAAGTAGGAAGAGGAAAGCGACCAGCGAGGGTGGAGGCAACTTTACCTTAAAGAAGGGAACCTATTCGCCGACCATATCATATTCTGGTGCTGGTGGGTACAAAGGAGGGCAACAGTCTTGGGCAAATGGTGGAAGAGCTAGTAGTGAGGTCTCCGGACCAAAGTGCTATGGTTGTGGCGGTGTGGGCCACAAGAGATTTGAGTGTCCATTGTCATAAGGAGGTGGGGGTTCCCAATCCTCATACCAGAGGAGCTACTCGCAGAGCATAGCTAGTAATCGACCTGCGGGTTCATATAACTAAAAGGGGAGTGAGAGCGGGGTCGGCGATGGCTATAACCACTATGGTGGTTATTAGAGGCAGAATAACAACAACAGCGGTGAGAACCAGAGTTTGGCTTCGAAGATTTTAGCATCAGTGAGCATAGTTCAGGGTGGTGGCCATAAGAAAAGTGGTAAATTGTTCGCAATGGGAAAGCAACTAGCAGAGGCTGACGCTCAGGTGGTTACTGGTACATTTCTTGTTAATAATATTCCTTCATTCGTTTTATTTAATTCGGGGGCAACCCATTGTTTCATTTCAAGGAGTCATGTTGTATTGCCGGGGTTGGAAAGTAGTGAGTCTGTAATTGTAGAGGTATTTATACCTTCCGGAGAGTCTGTAAGTTGTACTAGGTTGTATATAGGGTTATCTATGGTTGTAGGGGAGGTGAACTTCCCTTTTGATTTGTTTGAATTCATATTAGACGGATTTGAAGTCATTGTCGGGATGGACTAGTTGGGTAAATACAAAGTTAATATTTATTATCATCAGAAGAAAATGTCTGTAAGGGAACGAAGGGAGTTAAGGTGTCATACCGGCGGTTCGCGGTGAAGCCTAAGGTGACGTTGATAGCAGCTGTTACATTGAAGACTTACCTGAGGAAGGGATATCCAATAATCTTGTGTCATGTGAGGGATACCCGAATTAAGGAGACGACTGCGGACCTGATTGAGGTGTTAAATGAGTTCGATGACGTCTTTTCTGATGAAATATCGGGATTACCCGTATCGCATGGGACCGCAAGAGCTTGAAGAATTAAAGAAGCAACTGAATGAGTTACTGGACAGGGGGTACATTAGACCTAGTGTATCGTCGTAGGGTGCGCCAATACTGTTCGTGAAGAAGAAGGATGGCAGCTTACGGTTATGCATTGATTAGCATGAGTTGAACCATGTGACAGTGAAGAATATGTATCCATTACCTAGGATCGATGATCAGTTTGACCAATTGAGTGGAGTAAGAGTATTCTCGAAGATAGACTTGAGATTGGGGTATCATCAGCTGAGAATAAAGGATAGCAACATTCCGAAGATGGCGTTTCGTTCAAGATATAGGCATCATAAGTACGTTGTAATGTTGTTCGCGTTAACTAATGCAACGACGGTATTCATGGGCCTTATGAACCGGATCTTCAGTCCTTATTTGGGCATATTTGTGGTGGTGTTCTTCGATGATATCTTAGTCTATTCTAATACTAAGGAGGAGCATGCGGAGCATCTCAGGATCGTGCAGCAGATTTTGCGAGATAACTAGTTGTATGCCAAGTTATCTAAGTGTGAGTTCTGGTTAGAGAAGGTGGCTTTGTTGGGGCACGTTATATCGAAGGAAGGAGTAATGGTGGATCCGAGTAAGATTGAGGCGGTGTCTAACTCGGAGGCACCTAAGAGTGTGGCAGAGGTGAGAAGCTTGCTGGGATTGGCTGGGTATTATAGGAGGTTCGTTAACGACTTCTCAACGAAAGCTAGACCTATGACATCGTTAATGAGGAAGGAGAACAGGTTTTGTTGGGATTAGAGTTGTGAGATGGCGTTCCAAACCATAAAAAAGCGTTTGACCACGACTCCTATGTTAGCATTACTTGAGGGGAGCGAGAATTTTGAGGTATATACTAATGCTCCGAAGTATGGCTTGGGGTGTGTAATGATGCAGAATGGGAAGGTGATTGCTTATGCGTCAAGACAACTGAAGCCTTATGAGGAGAATGTGGAGGCTGTCTAGTTCGCGGTGAAGATGTGGAGGCACTATCTATGTGGTGCCAGTTTCAATATGTTTTCAGACCATAAGAGTATGAAGTACATCTATACCCAGAAGGAACTGAATATGAGACAGTGGCGGTGGATGAAGCTGATCGGTGATTATGACAGTGATATCATCTACCATGAGGGGAAGGCCAATATAGTTGCTGATGCATTGAGTCGGAAGAGTGTACATTCTTTGTGCACGACAATGTCTTTGATGATATTGAGAGATGAGGTAGAAAAAATGGGGATCCATGTGATTCGAAAGGGGGATACTACTGGTGATCTGATGATTGAACATGAGTTGTATGATGACATTAGGAGTAAGCAGTTAGAGGATCCGAAGATTTAGCAGTGGAAGAAGGGAGTAGATGTGACACCCTTGAATTTGCGGAAAGATAAACAAGTAATTTCAATAAATAAAAGATGACAATACGTTTCTAATAGGTTCACTTTAGTGAAAATCGGTAAATTTTAAAACCGGAACCTACCATTAAATATATTCATCATAACAAAGGTGTCTTAAAGAAAAAGGTTCATAACAAAAAGGAAATAATATTATACATAAGAAGTATCTAATACGGGAGACATATCTCCCTAATAAATACGGAAATAAAAGAGTGTATTAAATAATACAATCCTAAGAACCGAATATAGGTCCAAGGTAATTCTTCACTCGCTAGCTCGTCAATGTACCCAAGTATGCATCACAAACCTGCCAACCGCATTAAATATAAACATGGAAGCCACAGTCAGTGGGGGAGTAACTCCGAGTTCTCCCAGCCACGAAATGTCGAGTTTAATAAAACATGAATAACATAAAAGAGATGTATATGGAAAATACAAAGCCTTAACATATACGATATGCTTTTCATGTTATGAAATAAATAACTAACATATAACCTAGCATATGAAGGCTAAGCTACGCATGCAAGCTATCATGTGAATCAGTTAACAACCGGTAATCCAAACTCTATCAACCGTAGCCGGCTTGCATCTCACCTTCTACGATTCATAGAATCATCAAACATAAAAGACCAATACGTCTAGAAAAGGCATAAGTTCTTAGCACAGTCAATAGTCGAGTTCTGTAACTCGAGTCTATACCACAAGGTAGGATAAACATCCTAGTCCTAGACTACGCAGACCTAGCGACAACAGCTAACCCATTCCCTGTCTCATGACCAAAAGTACATGAGAATCTCTACTAGGAGACCCCCTAAGCAGAGTTGGCTAGTACTTAAGCTGGCTCCATTCCCAAAGTGGAAGCAATTAGGCAGCCATGCCCCGGCTTGGTATAAAAATCCCAGGCCAGTGACACAAAAGCTATCAAGCTGTGAACTATATACTCGTTAAAGATAGTAAGGCCTATCACTGTCATGGTCCAAGGTACTCATCTAGAATTAGAATGGTCAACACGCCATATAATCATAATTCTCTATGGGTACTTAGTCAACACGACATATATCATACAATTAAACATTCACGGGAAAAACTTCCTATCATGTGACTAATTGCATATAAATCACATTCAAATATCATATCGCCTCATATATACTAAGGCTCATTCATTCATTCATTAAATAAAACTTTACCTGAAGACAAATCCCCGACCCAAGTCCCGCGACGGGTCATCAGTCAAAACGGTGCTGACTAGATCATAGTTTGACCA
>JAIUZE010066383.1:0-114404 GCA_022085475.1 Heliosperma pusillum
AGAATGGTCGTGTCGAGCGTAAACACCGGCACATTCTCAATGTTGCTCGAGCTCTTATGTTTCAGGGGCACTTACCAGTCTCTTTTTGGGGTGAATGTATTTTAACCGCGGCGTATTTAATAAATCGCACGCCTTCCCATCTTCTTCACAATAAAACTCCATATGAACTTCTCTTTGGTTCACCTCCTTCCTATGCTAATTTACGTGTCTTTGGGTGTCTTTGTTTCGTCTATAACCAAAATACGAGAGGCGATAAATTTGCAAAAAGGAGTCGTAAGTGTGTTTTTCTTGGTTACCCTCACAATAAAAAAGGCTGGCGTGTGTATGATATTGCTACCGGGGATATTTTCGTGAGTCGGGATGTTCAATTCTATGAGGATTCTTTTCCATATGCTCCTTCCCGTTCTGCGGTTTCTTCGTCTTCTTTTTTCGAGTCTACTTCCGTTGGGCCGGTCACGCGTGAGGGGGAGTCTGGGGATGGTCCTTCTGTGTCTGCCGAGTGTGAGGGTGTCGAAAGGGAGTCAGGTGTGGCGAGTTCACCCCCTGCTGAACTTGGTCGTGGAAAGCGAACCAAACGACCTTCGCCTTATCTGAGTGATTATTTGGTTGGTACTTTCGCTGACACGCCTCCGGACACGCCCCACAACTTACTTCCCGACTCTCCGTCTTCGTCTTCAGGTACCCCTTATGCCCTTGCTAATTATCTCACTTGCGATAAATTTTCTCCTCGTCATAAACAATTTCTTGAAGCAATTACGAACGGTGTTGAGCCTACCAATTTCCGAATGGCCATCACTAATCCTCGTTGGTGTAAGGCTAAGGAGGAGGAAATTACCGCTCTTGAGGATAATGGCACTTGGGAATTGACTACTTTACCTCTGGACAAGAAGGCACTTGGGTGTCGATGGGTTTACAAAATTAAATATAAATCCGATGGAAGTATTGAACGGTATAAAGCGAGGTTAGTGATTTTTGGCAATCATCAAGTTGATGGAATTGATTATGGGGAAACCTTTGCGCCCGTTGTTAAGATGGTGACGATCCGCACTTTGCTTACCGTCGCTGCTAATAAAAAATGGGAATTACACCAGATGGACGTTCATAACGCTTTCTTACATGGCGATTTGACGGAAGAAGTATATATGAAAGTGCCACCTGGTTTTAGCAAAGGCAAAGACGGTAAAGTTTGTCGACTGCGTAAATCTCTGTATGGGCTCAGACAGGCTCCTCGCTGTTGGTTTGCCAAGCTAGCTTCTGCTTTGCGACAATACGGTTTTCAACAATCTTATTCAGATTATTCTTTGTTCAATTTTTCAGCTAATGAGGTATGTCTTCATGTTCTTGTCTATGTTGATGACCTTGTCATTGCCGGGAATAATTCGACCGCTATTGCTCAATTCAAGACCTATCTGGGTCAATGCTTCCATATGAAGGATTTGGGCACTTTGAAATATTTTTTGGGCATTGAAGTTGCTCGTAACTCGGAAGGTATTTGTCTCAGTCAGCGAAAATATGCCTTAGATATTATTTCTGAGACCGGTCTTTTGGGTTCGAAGCCTAGCTCCACGCCAATTGAATAGAATCACCAATTGGGTGAAGCTACAGCTACCGGTGACATTATTGAGGAGGTTGAGTCTTATCGTCGGCTCGTGGGGCGACTAGTTTATCTTGCTGTTACTCGCCCGGATCTTTCCTATGCCGTTCATATTTTATCCCAATTTTTAGCTCAACCTCGGAAAGCCCATATGGATGCTGCACTTAAAGTGGTCCGGTATCTTAAAGGTCGACCGGGTCAGGGAATTTTGCTGCGCTCGGATAGCTCGTTTACAGTCTCGGGTTGGTGCGACTCTGATTATGCGACATGTCCCGTATCTCGTCGTTCTGTTTCTGGTTGGATTGTGTTTCTTGGTGGTTCCCCTATTTCCTGGAAGACTAAAAAACAACCGACCGTGTCTCGGTCTTCCACTGAAGCTGAATACAGATCTATGGCCACGATCCTTTGTGAAATGAAATGGCTCGTAGGATTATTTTCTTGTCTTGGTGTTGTGATCCAAACACCAATGTCGATTTTTTGTGATAATAAATCCGCTCTTCAACTCGCTCAAAATCCGGTTTTTCATGAGCGAACCAAACATATCGAAGTCGATTGTCATTTCATTCGCGATGCCATCACAGAAGGATTGGTTCGTCCGTCTTATGTTCCCACTCATGTGCAGTTGGCGGATATCTTGACTAAAGCTTTAGCGTTCCCGCAATTTGATTTTCTTCTTCGCAAACTGGGCATTCTTGATCTACATGCTCCAGTTTGAGGGGGAGTATTAGGCTCTTCATATGGTCTTAGGCCGTAACTCCTAGTTCACTGAACTAGGCTTTACTGGTTCAATGTTTGTGTTTATTAGGCCCATTAATGGGGCCTTTGATATGCCTTGTATTCTGTATATAATCCTAGTTCAAATGAATGAAATGCATCAAATTAATGACTTACAAAACCCAAACTAATATCATATCATTCAACATTACTAATTATTCATAAATATTGTGAATGTAGGTCCAGTTATGTTCATTTTATTGATTTGAACAATGATCCTGTATATGAAATATGTGCCCTAGAGAACAACCGAATAACGGAAGTCCAAAATGGAGATAGTAATCAAAATTCTTTTGAACCATTTGTTGGACAATGTTTTCTTAGTGAGCAGGAGGGTTTTAAATTTTATGAGAATTTCGCTAAGAATAACGGGTTTTCAATTCGGAAAGGTCGTTTTGCTAATAAAAATGGAAGCATGGTTAGGCGAGATTTCTTATGTCATCGAGAATGTTTTCCAGAGGACAAAGTTGTAGAACCTTTCAAGGAACAACGAAATAGACCGTCATCAAGATGTGGTTGCAAGGCTGTCATGAGAATAAGCTTAAAAAAACTAATGACATTTTTCCGGAGGAGTGGCATGTCACCCAATTTAATTCGCAACATAACCATGAATTGTTGCCACCTACGCTAGTGCGATTTCTCCTTTTTTATCAAACAATTTCAAAGGAAAAAAGTTGTACAAAGAAGCGGGACTTTCAGTCAAACAAATAATGCAAGTAATGGAGCTACAAAAAAATGTGAAACATGGAGATCTTCCGTTTCTTCAGAAAGATGTCCATAACTTTTTTAGTAGGATTCAACGAGAAAATTTAGATAATGATGCCATGGATCTCCTTGAGTATTGTAAGGCCACGAAAATTCAAAATCCTAGTTTTCAATTTGATTTTACGATTGATTCTCAAAATAGGCTCGAAAATATATTTTGGTCCCCTCCACATTGCTTTGATATGTACCAAGAGTTTGGAGATTGTACCGGGTTTGATACTACTTATAGAGTGAACTCATATGATATGCCTTTTGGCATTTTTATTGGAATTGACAATCACGGAAGAACTATACTTTTTGGTTGTGCTCTTCTTCGAAATGAAACCGTTGCTACCTTTCGTTGGTTGATGAAGGTACACATATTATATAATAAGTTTTTTAGTTATTTTTTTCTGTTCAACTATTTATGTTCTTTTGTTTATGTTCTTTATCAGTAACAATTTTGTTTGATTGTTAGACGTTTGTGACATTAATGAAGAAGCATCCAAAGACAATCATAACTGATCAAGATCCATGGATGACGGAAGCTATCTCGACTGAAATGCCGTATACAAAACATGCCTTTTGCATATGGCATATCACGTCAAAATTTTCCGGTTGGTTTACTGCACTACTTCGAGACCAATATTCAAATTGGTGTGCTGAATTTTATAGACTATACCGGTTGGACAATATTGATGACTTTGAACGAGAATGGCCTCTTGTAGTATCAAAATTTAATTTACAAGAGAATAAGCATGTATGTGGCTTATACGAGATCAAACGAGATAGGGTCCCTGCCTATCTCCGTGCTTACTATTTTGGTGGGATGACAACGACCGGAAGATGTGAGAGTACAAATAGTTTTGTCAAGCGTTTTACATCCTCACGGTCATGTTTAACCCAACTTATCAAACAGGTACTCTAAATTTCTTTGTTTTTCAATTTTTTTTATTGTAATTTAACCTTACGTATAAGTCTATAATACACTTATACTAATGTATGTATCATTATTTGGTTATTAGTGTCAGTGTGCATTCCTCTGCATGCTTTGTGTGCTGATGTGCATTCCTATATGACATTTATTTACAGAGATCCATTCATTTGATTATATTTCTTGAATTATAAAATTGTATGTAGATTGAGCTAGCGGTCGAAGATATTGGGCAAAGTCAACTACGTCATACTATGTTAGATACATATAGGGGATCTTCTTTGCGTACATTATCCCCTTTAGAAGAACAAGTATACAAATTGTTTACGGCATTTGCTTTCAAAAAGTTTCAAGAAGAGTTTGCAAGAGCTACTCAATATACGGTCGGTAACGAAGATAATTTTGTTTTCTCTGTGAAACATTACAAGGAGTTAAAATCACAAAAACACAATGTGACATGGATCGAGGACACTATCACTTGTAGTTGCAAATTTTTGGAATTCTGGGGCGTTATATGTCGTCATGTCTTATCTGTGTTCCTACACAAAGATTATTTTGAAATTCCGACGAGGTATTTACCCTTACGTTGGCACCGTGACGAATTTCATGTTAAAGTTGTTATTTCAACGAACAATCAAAGTGAGGTAAATTGTGAAGAGATGGCAAGCGATATTGGCGATGAGAACTTTATTGCTAATCCTCCAATTTCAAAAACAAAAGGCCGTCCTAAATTTAGACGAGAAATCGGTGGGAAGGAAGCCGCTTCAAAGAAGATGAGAAGTTGTTCTTATTGCAAAAAATGTGGACATAATATAACAACTTGTCCAGATAAGGAAAATGTTCATGTGAACACCGTCTCGACAACTAATGTTAAGAAAAGAAGAAAAGACCCCCAAGGAATTGAAGATTTAAACCCCATTTTCTGTCTTAAACAGTAGATTTTGTACCGTAGAAAATTTTCATTTTACGTTCTTAGTACTCTTTTGTTACCATTTACATTTGAATTTTCAGGTGAGACGAATATTTTTGTAGATTTTTTTTTGAAGTATTTTAGTATTTTAGTATCATAGATTAATAGGATATAAAATTTATGAGTATACATATTTATTTAGCATACTTAATAGACTAGTAGTAAGATTAGAAGGGGTGAGATATAACCAAATATGGGAGAAAAAATGTGCAGCAAAGACGTGGGGAAGAGGGTAAATTAGAAAAGAGGGAGAAATAGAAAAACCGTATAAAATAAAATACCAGTAATATAAATGTCAATTTTTGTTACATCCAATAAAAAAACCGAATAGTACGAAAATATACTAAAATAGGAGATCCACACTAGTTATTATTATAAAAAATGGTGATAGGAACTCACTAAATCTTGTTCAGTGGCCACATCAAAACAAATGATCATAATACAAACAAAATATTGCTGCAAGAAAATACTAATGGTAGATAAAAGTAACATAGGAAATTCAAATTAAGAAATGAGGGAAATAGCAGCAGCAGTAAGATCATCAGCTAAAATGGAATTGGTTGCTTCAGTAGGATGAAACCCATCCCAGAATACGTATTCTGTTGCATTTTTGCAAGTCCCTGGTGATTTTGAATTGCACAGAAATGATGTTTCTAACAATCCTGTTCCACAGCATGCTTTCCGCGCTTCAACGAATCCTGTTGTTTTTCCGATTTCATTAAATCCTACCCATTTCACTTGACATCTATTTGACTGAATAACTTGATCAAACTACTTTCACTCAGACTCGACTGCAGGCGTACAAAAAGCTTACAGTTCGAGATGACTCATAATGAAAATTGTCGTAAAATATATACACACATTACTATTGCACACTTAAAGAACCATATAGAGTTTTGGGAGCCTATGTTTAAAGATTACTATTTGCAGACGCTTTCAAAATTAATTCTAATTCAGTCCATTCCAAACCCGAAAGATCCATTTAATGTAATTAAGTCCTTGATTCATGACATCGACGAAATAACGTATGCTGGGTACATAAATATTGAGTTGAAGCATTACCATTTTCTTCAGGCTTAGTGACAATATCATACAGCGGGTTGTATATGTCAAAGACCACGACAGTAAGATTAGCTAGTTGATGCTGAAGCCTTTTTGCAGTCGTGTTCAACAGATCGTTAAATGTCATTGCATCTTTATTTATGTGATCGACACACTCGTTGCTGTCCTCTCCAAATATGCTTATTGCTGCTGGTAAGCATCCCAATGGCGGCAGAGATGTCACGCCTATCTTTCTTGCTCCTGTCCAATACAATCTCTGCAAGAAACTCGTGTTTTAGTTCGACACAAAAAACTTGGGCATGACGGTCTTACATTAAGTAAGTCTTCAGGACAAACCTGAACGAAATCACCAAATTCTTGGACAAGTATGTTAGAGAACTCTTCCGGACTGTAAAGCTTATAGAGAGCCGGATCGATATAATAATTTTGCAGGAAATCACTGGCTCCAGCACTAATTATATAAACTCCTCCTGAGATTATCGCTGTTGCGTTTTTAGGCCCTGCAATGACTGCCAACTTCTTCTGATAATCCATAAAGTGTTCCAACTGCTCGCTTAACGGAATTGTACACTGGTCATCAAACAAATTTTCAACCATGTTATACTCTAACCAAATCATAGAATTTTTTCTAAGAAAACAATATGGCGATTACATTGGATTACAAACTTACATAAAGTTTAGCTGTCGTTTTATGGTAACCAGAAGAAGCAGAGGCAAAATTGGCTCCGATCAACAGGTTATCTCCTGTGGCTTCTATACTCAGGTATGCTGGTTGGTAGGAAGTGAATCCTATTGTCTCAGCTGACCGAACATTTTGAAGCACAACAATGTTAATTAACGCGTAAACAATACTAACATTACCTTGCATTACGTCCTTAACCTGAACTTGATGTACACGACCTTACTCTTGTGTTTATAATATAATTACACTATCCTCGATGACCCATAATAAAAACGAGTTATTAAATGAATTGGTCCGCGACCTTTTAGAGGCAACGAATAAAAAAAAAAGATTAGTATACCAGTGAAATCAGTGGCAAGCTTGCCATTGCAAAATCTTCCAGTAGGGTGATGACTGTCGAAATCTCGGCCATAAGGAAGGAAATTGGCCTTAACAATTGTATCTAAATCATTGTTATTACCAGCATCAACTACTGAATCACCAAATATAAACAATGCTGGTACTAGTGGTTGCCCATTAATTACCCCCCAAAAATGTAAAATTACAAGAATTACAGTAACATAATAGTTAAAACTCAAATTACCCATTTTATAATAATTATGTAATTATTTAACAAGTTAATTAATGATTTGTTTTAGAATTTTGGATATGAGAAGACTTATATATAGAATTTTGGTAATGAGTTGATGAGTGATTTAAGAATGGTCTAAGAAATGTAGTCATTTTCAGGTTTAATTTTTTTAGTGAACTAATGCACATAAAATAAAGGAAGAATATATTTGAAGTTAATGTTGATTATTCTGGATTTGAGGTGATGGTTTAACTGTAACACAATATTTGTATCTCAAAATTTTGTTTGTGAATTATTATTATTATTATAATTACAAGAAATGTAGAATTAAAAGTCCCCTTGTCTGTATTTCTGGTGAATCAAACTTGTTGCTTAAGATTCAGTACTAAATTAATAATCATGATATATAAGAATTTGGTTTAGCCAAACTTGACGTGTTTATGGAAGAAAATAGGCGGATATTTAAATTTTGAACTCTACATAAAGTATGTGAGAGGGTGGTATTGACACTTGATACAATCTGATAACGTTTAGGCTAAGACATTTTCTATCTATCATTGTCCATTGTTATTATTTATTGTAAACATTTTACGCCAATTTAAAATTAGATCTATCAATCAAGCAGGTACCCAATTTAAAATTTATAGTATATAATATTGCCCTAAAAAGATAAAATATTATATTTATATATTGTGCATGGATTGCACAAGAAGAAGAATAAATAAACTAGTAAAATACCAAACACAATATACAAAACAGCGGTATAAATGAAACTTGTAGAAGAAAGGAGAAGTGTAGAGTTTTTTTGGTTGAAATGTTTAAGCACATAAGTAAAAAGATATGGATGCTTAATGGCTTATATTTGGAACCACCCTATTTTAAAAAGCGTGTAGTTGCTCCAAACTCAATTCCAAGTAGCTAGTTTAGCTCATGTATATGCCGTGGTTGCTTCTTAAACAATCTCTCTTCATTGAAAAAACCTTAATTAAATACCAATTACGATAATGTAATTACATAAGATACTATCACTAGTCCGTCTTCCTTGTGACGGTCACTAAGCAAGAGACCTCTCAAAATCCCTCCTATTGTCCTTTCACTTGCCCTCCCACATAAATGAGAATTTGTCTACTTACGGCTCATTGTTTCATTCACATTTGTGGGATCCGTGTAATCACTATTCACTAGTAATCAAAGGGATCAACAAGGGTAAATTTTTGACTAGACCTAGCAAAATTGACCCGGCCCGAATGACCCGTCTCGAATAACCCGACCCAAACTGACACCCTAGCTTAACCCGAAACCCGAATTGACCCGACCCACTGTAACCGGACCCGAATGTTTATTGTTGCAAACGGATTATTATCCATGAATAACTTGATAATAGTCAACCTGAAAATAACCCGACCCTACCGAGCCTGATCTGAAACTAGCAAACCCGAAACGACATGAGCCAATCCGAACCCGACCCGGTTGACCAGTTTGCAAGGTCTACTTTTGACCCATGACATGAATAAGCGTGCTAACTGACTTTGAACAGGGTAGAATCGTAGATGCATTGTTGATACGATAAATGTTTTCTCCCTGCCCAAATACATGCCCAAAACAACAGTATTTGCTCATATTAATTAGCATGAGCCTTAAATGGTCTACTGGCCATCTTGCACGAAAGAGCTGCCATGTTCGATTTCCTTGCCTAGTCAAGTTCGTACTCCCTCCGAATGTCATAGGTGCCATTTCGATTCCTTATCACATTCAAGTTCAATCTGAGCTGCCATTCACCTTGTTTTGCTTAACAATGCCAAACAGATGATGCAAATACTATATAAAGACTTTCAAGTTCAATCTGAACGCCCCTACGAGATTGTGCCCGATCACATTTATGACGCAAAAATTGAGTTTAACATGCCATGACTGATATCTGAACAAGGATTGAAAACTGACATTCAATGACATAAATCCCATCCAAATAATCCAAGCCTCAATCTTCGAGGCATTATCAAATGCAAGATGAGCGACAAAACAAGGCCCGTCTACCATAACATAAGTTTTATACTATGATATACCAGCATTCCTATGAGAGTGAACTTAAATACTGTTTACGGTGTTACCCTACCCTAGTAAACCTCAAAGTGTTGAGACGGCAAAAAGACTACAATTACCAGTAACGTGACTTCTTCTGCGGCTTCTTCTGCGGCTCTGAGAGGGATTTCTTGTTACAACACTCTACTATCTTCCCATCAATCCTGGCGGTCCGAAAGAAATTTGCTAGTTCTGTATCATCTTCTTCTCTTTTCTTGTTCGCAATTGATACTCTGTTGATGGAGTGCCGCCAACAGTTGATGGGGAGGGACTTCCAGCACCCACATTTTTTCTGGCCTTTCAATGGCATCTCATACGTCAACTGTGACAACCAAAACATAACTTAATCTCTTGTCACCATTTCTTTTAAGTGTGACAGTAACAATGAAAAATGCACAACAGTGCACGTTAGCAGCTTAAAAACAAAGCCTGCAAATTGTTTGTTAAATTATTTAATTTGTGAATTCAGACAGATTTCTGATTTATACTATACCAGGGGCTTCACACAATCAACAAGAATCTTCAAAGTCGACTAATAGGAATGCAGATTGTCATAAAAGTATAAAACTATACATCTGATGACTTTTCTGATTAAAACAAATCAGTAAGTGCAAGTGTGCAACTATAACATCGAACGCGGAGTATTTCTTAATATTCCTCATGCATGGTTTGTTTTGCCTTCTATAATTGAATTTCAATAATCTAACTAAACGTGTAATGCAAGAACGCACTTCAATGAGAAGTTTTTGTTGTTACGATAACACCTTGTGTATCTAGTTACCTCTAATTGGAATCCTGTAAATAGACGGTTTTAGGGAATCGACAAAAAAAAAGAACGAAAGAAAACAGAAAATAAAATTTCTCATTGCTTAGTGGCAGAGGAATAAGACTACATGATATCTGTAAATCTGTAATACTAACATATTCGAGCTACTTGAAACTTAAATTAACGTCATGTTTAATTCCCAAGCATCTTCGTCTAAATCCAAGCGATTGAGATTCATGGACTAATTAACACAATTTGCAAGATTATACACTCATGCTTCCTATCAGACTCTTAATAGGACTCTGAGGTCGAAGCAAGGAACTGAACTATAAATCACAAGGCAGAAAGAAAGGAATGAAGACAGCTCGTGAGCCGTAATTAAAAATAGACTCTGACTTGTAGCTAACCAGCAAGATAACCGTTCGAAAAATAAAGCAATCCGCTCTAATGAAGTCACTAGTGTCACAGTTTCAGCAAATCAAAAGCTGTATAAGCAAGACATATGCAACTTTCTTCCATCCACATTTGGTGCATATGCTATATGAAACTTAAATTAACATCATGTTTATTCTCTAAGATTTTCGTCCAAGTCCAAGCGATTGACAATTATTCACGGACTAATGAACAGTTGAACACAATCCACAGTTTGCAAGATCATACAATTATATTCGGTATCAGACCCTTAACGGGACTCAGAAGTCAAATCAAGGACCTGAACTATAAATCACAAGACAGAAAGAAAGGAATGAAGATCGCACGTGAGCCTTTACTAAATACAGACTCTAATTTCAAGCTAACCAGCAAAGTAACCCTATATGAAATAAAGCAATCCGCTTTAATGAAGATAGTGTCGCAGTTTTAGCAAATCATAAGCTGAATAAGCAAGACATATGCGACTTTCTTCCATCTACGTACACAGCCATAAGCATGATGTAATTGCCAATTAAAACAAATAAGAACCATCAAAACAGAGATGCGCAAAGCGACATGTGAAAGAATGAACATGGTACTCTTTACAAAGTAGAAATACGGCAAATACCTCAAGCGACTTGCAGATCTGAGCTTGGTTGTTATATATTGATATAGTTTCTAAGCAAGGAGCAAGCCATAGGAGACCTTCGACAAAACTGACGGGAGTACGGTTCTTGAAAGATGCACGAACCTCTACAAATAAATGTTTCACACCAGAGAGAGGAGGCCGAGTCTTCATCCTTACATTTTGTGGAATTTTAAGATCCTATGTTAACGATAACGACAGCAACACATCATCACAAAATAAATATCACCAACAATCTGATACAACATTACCATAGTGCCTTAAAGGCTACCCGTCTATGAAGAATAAAGGGGTTGAATACTCGAATATATGCAAATTGAGTCAAGAATTGCATAAAACAACGGCTACTTTACAAAAGAAAACAGCATAACTTCATACGCTCCATTATTTCAAAAAACAAAGCAGGCAAATCTTTTGACAACAATACTCCAATGCTGCAAAGCCTCCTACATGTGGTAGGGTCGGATACTTAGATGTATGAAACTTCATTACTTTAGATGTTTTGTGATTAAAAAAAAAGATGCTTTGTTAATGTAACATACATCGACGTTCTACTTCACCGATGAAAGGATGGAAGCATAGAGACTCTAGAAAGCTGCTTGCTTAATTCCTTTACTCCTTATTTCTAAGCCGAGAATTAGAGTCTATTTGACTCATTATAATCGAATATAAATCGATACTATAATGAAAATGCAATGCAGTGGAAGAAAACGTATGAAAGAAATAAAGTAGGTCCTTGGAGTACCTTTTCAAAGCCAACACAAAGTCCTAAACGTTCACAATGACGGAACTTTGCAAAGAACTTAACAAGGCGTGCATACCACTTGTCGGTTTTATCTTCAAGCTTTAAGTAAATGGAAGCCTCCTTCAACCTTGGTGTCAAACCTCTAAGCGGTAATTCTATGGGTTTATCATCCTCAAAGTAAAAATACTTGAGATTTGGAGTGTTAATCGTAGCTTTCAGAATCCATTCACATCGTATAAGCTCCAAATGGACTAAACGAGGGCTCAAAATCTCAATGAACCGGAAACAATCGCAGTGATACAATTGTAACTGCTCAAGAGCCGGAAGTTTTTCAAGAAGAAATTGCAAGTCCGTATCGTCTAGTGCAGCACCAATAGCTTTAAACACTTTCAAATTCGTGCAATCATATAATTCAAATTCACAATACCCTTCATTATCACAAAGCTCTTCGCACTCGTACGTGAGCTCTAACAGACTAGGAGCTTCAATCTCAACTCCTAACGGTCTATTATAATGGTACTTAATCTCCGCCTTCTTGAGTTTAGTAAGACCCGATATTTCAAGCGTATTCAAGTCATAGCAAGTATCGCAATTGAAATCCTCGAGATTAGGGCAATTAGCAAGTAAATTATTCATCCCTTCATCATTAATATATACATGTTTAAGACGCAAATAACACAACGAAGGCAGTTGCATATCCGTCAAAGAAGATTCATTCACTTCACAGTTAATCAATGTTAACTTAGTGATCAAACTGGAACTAAAAACAGTCTTAGGTAAACTATACCTAGTCTCTTTGGATGAATCAAATCCCAGATGAAGTTTCAACTCTTTAAGTTGATACCCAAAAGCGCAATCAACCCAATTATCGACACGAGATTTTAACTCAGACCCAAAACCAGGCACATAAAGTTTAAGCTTTTCAAGCATCAGAATTGACAGGAAAGCTCGATCGAGAAACTCGTAAAGCAATTCCCTAATTCTAATAACGGTGTCATTGTCACGTCGACTAAAATAATTAGTATCAGTACGCCAACTAAAATCTAAGATAGGTAGTTGAGTCCATAATGCACGCCAAGTGTTTGATAAAATGCAAGTTTTAACAGCAGCTTTTGTTGGTAGAAATGAGAGTATGTGTGCCCTAATGGGGTCTGGTAAACTAGATAATCTATCAAAACCATTATTGTCTAATTTAACCTTCTTCACCATTTCCATGGTGATTTGTGAGAATTATTGAGGTTATAATGAGAAAATGGGGAAAACATGAAATGCAAAACCCTAATAAAGATGCCAAGGAATTTATTGGCTGAAAATCCAAAGTTGAAATAAACCCGCCAAATTGGGAAGTTATCGCCACATTTCCCACGTATTTGATTTTTCCCCCATTGGGCTTGAAATGCATCCCGATGCAAATAGTTATCGCCAGGGCGTCGGCGTCTCTGATACCATGTCAAGAATCATCTGAATTAATTTGAGTAGTCTTCGGTCTTCACTATAGCACTTTTACTTCTTTGCATTTATATTCTATCCCCGTTTTCTTCATATACGATGTTTTTGTTTCTCGAGACCAGCTTTTTACTCAACTTTAACAAAAGGAGCTTTTGTATGAGTTTAAATATCATAGAGAAATATTTAATTGTATTTTGACATATATTGTTTTAAAGATAGAAGTGAGTCTCAATATGAAAGAAAAAAACCTTTTTACAAAAAATATACTCATTCTATAAAGAAAATACCCCACAAATATTGAATATCATATTTTAATTATGGATGATGATAAATATAGCTTTTAGAGTTGTATCTAAAAATGGTAGTTTCTAAAATAGGCAACACAAGTAGACAACAAACTCTCAAAATAATAAGCAGGTTCATGCATAATTGCATATCATCCCATGGTCAACATTGTCTGGTGTGAAAGGAGTTGATGAACTCCTCTTGCCGTCGGAGGTTTCGTTATCAAGTTTATACATTATTAACTACTATAATGCGTTTGCTTTATAAATAAAAATGAATTTTACATATAACAGTCACCCTCAAAAATAGAATGGTGTATCATCACATTGACAACACGTTAAGCGTTCGGTTAGTAGAAACAATACCATCTTCAAACAGTGGCCAGAGTGTTCTATGGCCAAGACCGGACAGCGGGTTTCATATTGCGTAAAAGGCAGCATCCAGCAGTTCATCACTCTATATCATTCCAACCTCATTGTGACTGGTGAGAGACATCTTCTTCAAAGCCAAGGAGGGAATTCTTACTTCTTAGCATGAGCACACGATGGCATATCCATAAGATGATTTAACCACCGCCGCCATAATTTATGGAAAAAGCTGGTCTCGCCTTCCAGTTATGACAGTGGACCTGCAAAAAAGTAATTTTGTCCTTAGTACTTATGATCCGGTCGGAATAGGTCAAGTACTCGAGTCGTTTATGTTTTCGGTCCGTTTTGACTTTCAAGCGTGTTACTAATGGGCCGCTTTGGGTATGGGTCATTTGGGTCAGTTGGATCATGTCTAGTTGTGTTTATTTAAGTTTCTTTGTTGATATGTAGACAAACTTAAGTTTAATTTGGGTTCGGATACTTTTGGGTCATGTGGTTTCAATCAGGTTGATATTGGGTTTAACAAAGTTCAAAACGGCCACGTGCAAGATCGCGCCAATGCAAATTTTAGGTCATTTTCCAGTTACTTTGGTCTTTGGCTGGCTCTAATTAGCTGGGTCGATTTTGTCAAGTTTATTTTTATCTCATAAGCTCCATTATTAAACAAAGAAAAGAAAAAGTAAACAGAGAGAGCATTGGTGTCAAAGTAGAAAGGAAAAGATAAGAAATTTGCAGGATCGGAGTTTTAGAACCTTTCAGCTGCAAATCATAGCATCAACAGTTGTCATTGAGTTCAAGTAGACATACACACTCGATGTGTGGAGTGTGAGGGAACATGTCTACAGGTTGGACGCTCTGTAACTTGTAGCACCCTTCTATCTTATAGTCCACCTGAAATGTACAGTTTAGATCTCAGACGTAGGAATACGAGACAGGACACAGCTACAAGGAAAAAGAAATGAGCAGAAACAGATGTCATTTACGGAGCCGTGGCACAGGTAGTCTATGTCACGGGCACATGTAGCAGGATTGCAAGATACATAGACTATCCGAGGGGACTTCAATTTTAGTAGAAACTTGATCAGCTTCATGTGCATTCCCGGACGATTTGGATCTGAAAGATTCATGAATTTGTAGCCAAACCTTAAAACATGACAAAGTGAACACAAGTGGATTAGGGAGTTAACACTATTCCGTTTCACAACATTTTTCTTGGCTGTAAAGGGAGCCACAAAGGAAATTCACGGTGACGGGTCCAAACCCAATTCATGAGTACCGCAACTTAATCACTTTACCAACTAAGCTAAGTGACATCTGCATTCTTTTACAAAAAAATGCTTGTTAAACAATTTGACCGAACTACCAGTAACTCCTGAAGATGAATAAGTTACTGGTTATCTCAGTAAACTATTTAAGTTAGTGAATATAGCTTGAAGTTGTTATTTAGCAAATGACAATTTAAGATGATGATGTTTCCATAGTTAAAATCTTGACAATTCAGGGACACTAAGTCATATTCAAATGAAGGAGTATACTGAAGATAAATCGATTAACCAACAGAAACATCACCCCAATGCCACTGGAGGGTAAATATCTACCTGATATCACAACATCAGGCCTAGGAAAACTCCTGCCAAAGTTCTCATCGATTTTGTTGAGGTCTCCCTGGACGAAAGTGGCGTTATTGATACCATTGAGATTGGCATTTCGGTGAGCATCAGAGATGGCTTGAGCAACTACTTCATACCCATATACATGTTTGGCTCTGTAAATATACAAGAGATGCAGTAACACAAAAACGGTTAATAATAGGTATAATGAGTGATGACCCACATTTCTTCGACACTTGACTTTAGCTAAGTGTCACATGTCAACATGACACTCCATCCAACACGACACTGCATTTACATCTTGGTCCGTTCGGTAAACAACATACATACAATAACTGCAATAACAACATTACCCATGTACCACAAGGGCTCCCGCAAATTGTGAAGGTGGGGAGTGGGGGGTTGTATGTATTGTGTAGCCTTACTTATGAGTTAGCAACACAACGTCACAAAGAGGTTGTTTTCAAAGGACCCGTAATGAAAATTATGTAACCACGTCTACAAGTTCACGATAAAAAAAAAAGCGCGACCAATTTAGTGAGTCATTTTGCTTTATTCCAAATAATTCAGAACCAAATAATAAAACGTCTTTCACTCCATTAAAAAATGGAAATAGTTTAGGTAGAAATCAGCATAATGTGGGTTAAATAGTAGATTTACCAATCACTATGCTATTTTAATGCGCTTTTATTAGTAGAATTCGACGACATATCAGAAGCAATCTACTATTTTCTAATATGCTACTAGCAAATTGTAATAATAGATCCACTGGGTGGTTATTTAGATCTGAAAAATATATTATCATGTCTGATGAGCTTTTTCTGACCACTTTATAATAAATTCCTTAACGATAACTCATCAAAACATAACAAAATAATTGTGTACAATCTAATACACTATACTCACAAGCATCAAACACTTGTAGCCAAGTCGCAATAACGTAGATAATCACACGCTAAAAGATGTTAAAATATTATGATGTTGTACACGTAAAGGGTATAAATGGGCATAATATAATTATGCTAACCTTCTGGCAAGTGTGAGGCCAATGGTGCCAGTTCCACAAAACAAGTCCAGAACAACCTCTGAGCCATCTCCTCTGAGACCAGCAACTTCTTCAATTAATTTATAGAGGACCTCTGCCTGAACAGGTGATTATTTATAGAATTAGACAAGGAACAGGTGAATATTTTTCAGGATGAACAATTAGAGCATGAACCTGGTGTGCATTTGTCTGGAAGAATGAGTTAGCGGAAATCTGAAATGTCAACCCTCTCAATATTTCTGTGATCGTAGATTTCCCATACAATACATATTCAGCCTCTCCAACTGAAGTGCTCCCTACTGACGTATTTATGTTGTTTACAATGCTAACCTGTTGTTCATTACAAGGCAATCCAACAATCACCATGATAACAAAACCAAAGAAGCTAAACAGGACAAAAAAAGAGCGAGAGATGGCAAATGACCAAAATATTAGAGACAAGAATCATTAACTATTAAATGTGATGCCTCTGCATGATAAATAGTTTGTCGCTAATAGCAAATATAAATATCTATAGTGAGTCCTATGTGAGACGATTTCACATTGAGACCAAACCAACCATGTACTTTAAAATTCATTTAGTTATATGATTAATGATTGGGTCTAATATACAAGACCATCTCAATCAAGGTTTTGTGACAAATTTCAACTAGGTCATACTCCGTTCATTCCAACCAATTGTACACATTTTTCAGATTATTAAGCGGTGGGATTTTGGAAAAATGTATACAATTGGTTGGAATTAAGGAAGTATGTTTTTAGTCACCTATAGTAGTAATCGAAATTTAGTAAAGTTGCCATAATGTTGCTGAACATTTCATCCCTCCCATATAAGGCTTATTTTCATGATCCCCAACGAAGCTTCATAAAGTCTCATTGGCATGATGTTTGACTTAATGATAAGATCTTTGTTGGAATTAAAGGGATATGGCCCAGCTGGCCAAGGCCCATGAAATCAAGGACAATGTTGTGATTGGAGGGATACTTTCCTTTGAAAGATGAAGAATTGGTCAAGTAATCCCGAACATCATCGTGACTTTTGATTTAAGTTGGAATACAAGAGCGTTAATGTATATGCATTTTCTAAAACTAATTAAATTACCACAAAAGGAAAAAAAAAAAAAAAGATAAGTTGATGAATACACAACTACAGGCATCACGACATAGAGACGTGGGCATGAAACAAATCTCCTTGCATAAACTGAGAAGCAATGAGTCAATAATATACAGAGACAGCTAAAGTTAGAAGTAAATAACCATACTACCTAATAAAACGGCTTGAGAGTAAGTAAACAAACCACTTCAGTGAAGGCTGAAACTTTCTCAACAAGAGGCTTCAATAGCTCGGGCTTGTACGATGAAGTCACAAAATTTACCATAATTTCTGGCTTACCACTTTGAACATCCCTGCAAAATGGATATAGAATTACAGTTAAAATTACATTTAAAAAAGCTCTAATGTAGGCTTAAGGCCTCTAGCGTCCAAGGTTCTAAGCGTCTCCAGTGAAGTTGCAGAAAAGCCTTAATGCAAGTAAAATTGTCGTAAACCTTCTATGATTATCCTTACATGAGATGTTCACATAACACATATTTGAGAGACTTAACTTAGTTAACTAGATCCCACTTTGACAGTGTCCAGTTTCCTTATTAGAAAGCAAAATTCTTAGATAAAATCTCAGTATAGGACTTGTGGCCTGTCTAAGACCTAGTAACAGCAAAAACGAGGTATATTTTAGACATACTAAAAAGGTCAAGGGTCTTGCAGGGGTAGGAGGAAGCCATGCTCATTTACTTACTCTATCCCATGATCCCATCCCATTTTAGTAAGGTAATAAAACAAAGTTAACTTTTACCTATTTTCTCACATGTAAACTAATTATAACTTCTGCAAAATGATATTATGATAATAGGTATTTCAATAAATCAAAGTAGACAAATTTATACTGAACCTTTAAACATATTTGAAGAACTTGATAGCCGGGGTTTAAAAAAAGAAAAAAAAAATCAATCACACAAGTCAAATTGGGAAAATAATTTGGAATGGAGGTAGAATTTATCTGGTGTCAGCTGGCTGCAGTCTGTCAGGCACGGCCTTTTTGGATTGGCAATAAATCAATTCTAATTCATTGCAATTGCAATTGCATATCAAGCTGGGTTAGCATTGGAAAAAACAAGGGTAGAAATGACTTTTTAAGAAATAACTGTGCCTTGAGTCCTTGACAATGGACATTCTGTGCGTCTTGTGGCTGACGAAGGCATACTTTTTGTACGGATATGTTATTTCCTCTGTCTATCTCGTGTTGGATTTATCAATAGAAAGGGGTTCATTCAGTGGCAAACTTTAAGCATTACCCCCGCCATCCCTTTCACATTGTCCTCAGTTGATATTAATCAAACTATGTCAACTTTGGCAAAATTTCATAATTTAATAGTTACCAATTTTCGAAAATGGTAATACGAAAATGGTTGTTTGGATAAATCAAACTTAAAATTTGTGTATAGTATATCGGTATATCCACATCTCTCTGAAAAAACTAATGGTCAAAGTTGACATTGGTTGACCAATAAAGTCAAATAGAGACAATATAAATGAAATGAGGTAGTATCATTTCTGGAGGGGACTCCCAATACTTTCTTACATACATACTAGTATTGTCTTAAACAGGACATTCTCCAATAACAAAGAAAGAGAAATGCTACCAAGTAATCTACACGGCATTTCATATGTTGCCGGTTGTGCTATAGACAACCAAGTATGCACAAAGAGTGTCTACAACTCAATATAGCCTTTACGCTTATAGTATGGTGATGACTATTGACTATAGCATATCATATTTTATTGTCAGGTAGCCCAGCACAGGTTCATCACTTCATCCTACAGTTACAGAGTTTAACAGCTGATATTCTTTTTTTGATAAGATAATAATTTTAATTAATGGAGACCAAGGGGTGACAATCATGTTTCAAAAGATATCATAGAGGTGGCGCCCTACGAAAAGACACGATGGGAATGACGAGCATATGGAAAAATAAACCCTAAAAGCGACGCCCACATACAAAATGAGAGGTGGAAAATTACGCTCTTGAACTATCATGCATAATCTTATCTACAAGAATCATAATGATTTTTCACTTCATCCTATAGTTACAGAGTTCAACAGCTGACATTCTATTTTTGATAAGATAATAACCTTAATTAATGGACACCAAGGAGTGACACTCATGTTTCAAAAGATATCACAGGCGCCCATCTACAAAAAGACACGATGGGAATGACGGGCATATAAAAGAAAAAATACACCCTAAAAGCGACGCCCGCATACAAAATGAGAGGATTACACCTTTGAATTCTTTTTTTGTTATATTATGATTTACACCTTTCCTCGTAAGTAATTTAGACAGCGATTTCTGCAAAGAGAGCATCTATTACACAACACAACACAAGCAACTTTCCTAATATAACAGATTAAGGTTATCACGCACCCACTGTCTCACGCTTTTGATAACTAACTGCCAAGTTAGGTGTTACATTACAAGGATAAGAGGCTATGAGCCTCCTTTCACTACTGTAGTAACTAGCAACATATATTTGAAGTTTTGAACGCCTTCCATAAACAAGTCATGATATATGGTGGTCAGTAAAACTAAGGTTACCTGCCAGTTCTTATGACCAGATGCTTGAGAAATCCAGCATGGGAGTGAACATCATATGGAGAAAGGGTCAAACTCTGATCTCTCCAACAGTCTTGAACTGCCAAGAGAACCTATCATCAGAAATTAAAAAAAAGAAATTAACTTGGAAATAGATCATGACGTAATAAAAGCACTCTGATCGCACACAAGACCATGGTATGAGTTTAATGACGCAATTACAAGTCATGAATGCTGACAAACTTTAATTTTGCTTTTAAGAAACTCGGAAGACGTGCACTTTATAGGTATGGAATAGTTTGTGCAATTATGGGTTTACCATTCAACAAGGTATACAATTCAAAGGTCAAGCATGAAACAACTATTGTACCGCATTTGCAGGCTCGCTTTGTAGAAAGCACTTGTTGATGTCAAGAACCTTATCAAAAAAGCCAGGAGCATGAAGTCCAAGGGCATAATCATTTCCAGCGACTTGTTCTTCTCCCATAAGTTCTTGAGGTACCCACTTTCGAGTGCTGAATGAGAATTCCATCTGTAGAACATAAAAAGTAGCCCATTAAAAGGTTGGATATATACGCATTGAAGTCTATGATGGATAACCAATTACATTGATTGATGGTTTTACAATAACCTTCATGTAAAACTGTTTTTATAGAAGAATTATTGTTTAAATGAAACAAATTATTATGGAGGGATTAAACTGTGAGAAATATGTGTATATTACTCAAATAAGCAGTTATTATTGCTTGAAGAGATAATCACGCAGACTCATACTACAATAATAAGTAAACTAGAATAATAGACAAGAGAGTGGGGACACAAGTACACAACCAGAGACGGCTGCAACCACTACGTTACTGACCAACAAAAGGATGTCCGCCATAACACTCCTTTCGAACCTCTTTTTATGAATGCTGCCCTGACGAGTGACGACAGGTAATTCACCTTTTGCAATTTTTTATCCGTTTCTAGTAAAAGAAATATTATCTGAAAAACTTGATATTTATTTACACCCCCAACAAGGTAACTGCAACAGTCTAGTTGGATATTTCTTACAAGAAAAAACAGTCTAGTCTAATAAAAAGTTTATAAAGCATATTATGGTTGAGTACTTTAGTAACCACGCACCAATTCCCATGATGGACATACATCATATTCTGGAAAATGAAAATATACAGGGTATCGGGATTTTTTCCATTTAATTTCAATTATAAAAACATTACTACCTACGACCTTCTGTTCTTAAAGGTCATCTCATTTCGTGTTTCTTTGTTCTTGGCGGGGAAAAATCTCAATTAAACTACTACATTGATGATTTGCCCACTATATACTCCTCAAATGCCGCCATTTAACCAACTTTGTAGTTAAACAAACAGTTATTTTCCAAGGCAACTAGTTTCAGTTAAAGAAAAGATACATGTAATTCCGACATTTGGAGCAATCCATATTTGACTATACAATTTAAGGGAGAAACAGCTGATACTTCAAGTAACTATGTTTCAAACCTTGTTTCTGTAATGAAATTGAATCGCGCAAGGAACGATGGGTTTCATAATGCTGACGAACTCAGATTGTTTATTGGAGATTTTTCCAACATGTATCATCAATTCCTGAACTTGTTCTTCTTTATACCTTAATTGTGCCTCATATGACAGATTCTGTGTCTTACAGCCTCCACAGTGTGAAGCATATTCACACGGAGCATCCACAGCATGCTCGTGGGGTAATAATGTTCTAAGCTTCATCACCTGAACAAATTCATCAACCAAAGCAATTAAGAGAAGTTGAATATTAAATGATCCAATCTAAGTCTCTAAATCCAGAAGCGCATCACATGCAATTGGAAGTAAGAATTAAATGATGAGACTTCCTTTTCTTAGAAAGTTGGCTAACAAAAGCTGGAAGATATATATTCTGTTGATCAACTCATCAAAGGCAATCAAAAATATATGAAACGGAGAAACCTATTTAGTATATTGTGATTAACGAGGTAAACTCTTCGTTTTGGAATAGCGCCTTTAGGCTCCACTTCATCTACTAACTACACTGTGGATAGTCCCCTTTCTAATACTAATGAAATAAGAAAGGCGTTACAATTTAAACGCAAGGGAATCAAAAGAGTGTTTCAGACATTGCCGGTAGTTCTCAAAACTCTGTCTAGCATAAAGCCATAAAACCAGTTCGACCAATATTCCATCTAAGCAGAGCCAGTAAAAGAAACATATCATACTTTGACCCATTAATGCGAAAATGTTACCTTCTAGTTCCTAAAAATCAACTCATGTAATGCAGTCTATAAGAATACAATCTACCAAATCCCACATCATACTAAAAACACTTAAGCCAATAACAAATATTTCCTCTGCTTGGCCCATCTCTTTACCTTTCTCAAAATTTGGGTGATTTGTAAGTTTGCATATTCTAGTGATATGACTTGAGGAGTTGAAGAAATGGAGTAAAAGCTAACCACCTTGTCACGCTCCCATTTGATAGACGTAACAGTTTCATTTGCCACAAATGTTCAACGGAGTTCCGACAGTTGACTACCGGAAAAACTAACCCATATTTTCATTTTTTATCCACAACACGATTCACTTCTTGTAAAACTACTGTAAAAGTGTGAAGGAGAATAGCAACATACAATGCTGCCACTTGAATTCTCGTGAGATCCCTTCCAAGCCCCACCCCGCAGCACTGCCCACAAACATTCCCAATTTTCCACCAATCCCCGGAACTTTGATTTTCAGATTTTACGACAATTGAAACCCTTTGTAACTCTAATCATTTATCTTCACGCCGACATATCAATAACTAGGCAATTAGAGCACAATACAAGACTAAATCAAGCCAAAAAAACATAGCATTATATCACAACAGCATTACCCACTGCCTTCACGGCTCCTACGAATTCCGGGTTTAAGGGAGTCAAACATACGCAACCTTACACCTTTGTTCCCAACAACAACCAAACAAAAACAAAATTTCCAACAATGTACTTATGATGGCACAATACAAAAGTCAATTAAAAAACCGAGAACAAATATACAATTAAAAACACGAATAATACCTCGGCGTAACTGCCCTTGCGGCGAGTAACCCGACCCACAAACTTCTCCCCAGGAAGAGCACGGTCACACATAAGAACAAACCCAGTTTCAGGAATCTTACAAACACCTTTCCCTTTAAATGCCAAACTTTCACAAACAAGTTCAAGGGTTTGCCCTCTTTTGGGGTAATATGGTGGGGTTTTGTTGATGGGTTTTGGAGGTGTGTCTTCTTCTTCTTTTTGTTCTTCGTTTGAAGGAGATAAAGAAGCAAGAGAGGTTGATGATATACAGCGGAGAGTGTGAAGCCATGGACGTGTGGTAATGGCTTTGAGGGTTTGAGGTATTGGCATGGCGGCCATGGCTGCCATTGTTGAGCTATTTGCTGCTATGGTAATGGACTTATGGTGGTGAACTTGTGAAGTTGTGAATTGTATTGCTTCAATTTGTAGCTTGGGTTTGTGTAGTTTTGCCACTCAGCCTCGGTAAGTAAAACTGTAATTTTAATCCAATGACATTAGATTTTATATTTGGTGGCTAAGAAGGAGATGCTATGGACAATAAGTCGCAGATTAAGTATGCGCTTTGTTACGCTAAGCCCGCAAGTCTACGACTAGTCAAATATTATTATGTAAGTAGATAAGACAAAAGCAAAGTGCCTAGGAAATAACATTCTGTTTTGCCTTATCTACTCATATGGGTAGTACTTGACCCGTCACAAACTTTTGACGGATATGTGTCACAAAGGAGACATGCTGCACTAAGCAAGGGGTAAAAACTAAAAAGAGTAGTTATTGTACTCTGCAAGCCAATGCGCCAATATAGTGTTCCTTACTCTCACTAATAAAAAATAAAATACACAAAAATAGAAAGATAAAAAAGAGGTACAAGTCGCAGATTTAGTATGCGCTTCATTACACACAAAAAAAGGCCACAAGCCTACACGCCGAGATGTAGTGTTTTTTACTCTCACTATTAAAAATAAAACACACGAAATAGAAAGATAATAAAACTCACTTTTAACCCGTTATCAATTTATGCCTTACTTTAAAACATTTTTCCCCCTATATCAAACCTAAAATTTTTCATATTACCAAAAAAAGTTGCATAAAATTTAACTTTTCGTCCAACTTATTTGTTTTGTAATGTTATTTGTGACTGATTGTCTTCTAACTTATCCGGTAAGTGTATTAAAAGAATTGACTTTTTATGTTTTAGCTCTCATTATTCATAGTTAGACTAAGCTGAAAGCATGTAAGTATATATTGTTAGAGAGGTGCTTCGAATTTCATTTTTTAAAATGAATAAATCTAATTATAAGTAAAGTAATTACCACATGACCTAATGTATCTGTTTTTTGAATATATTAAAGAGCTCTTCACCTATGACATTAAACCAACTCGGTGCTGATTGCCGGGTTACCAATTCTTTTTTTAAGAGAGTGGATGGAAAGAAGGCTTACCAATTCTTTGGATACAACATCGTGTGAAGATGATGATGTTAGTCCATCACCAATAAGTCAGCCTAAAAGTAAAAGGCTCACGAACATTGTGAAAAAAAAATTGTCCAGACTTAAACTACAAAGAGGGAGAACTAAAACATCTACTATATACTAATCCACAAACATTTATAGTCTTTCTATTGGCTGCAGGAATTAAGGAATAGTGGGCCCCACATCAAAACTAAAACATTAATTACCCTCTCTGCTCTTCTGATTTATTTAGACTATGTTTACATATTTACAAACTCTGTTTACATATTTTATTTTCATACACAATTCCATAATTTTTTTCATATTCCATGATTAAAAAAAAATTATAAACTAATAATTTCATGCAAAACAAAGTCCAAAAATTAAAATTACAATACTCTTGCAACTAAAAAAAATAATTTCAATTTCAAACAATTAATAATTAATAATTAAAATTACAATACTCTTGCAACTTAAAAAATTTCTCTGACGGAACTATAAATTGCTTGATGAGACGGAACTATAAATTGCTGGATGAATATACCTGTAAAAAGCAATACTCGATTAATAATAAAAAAAAAACAGAATTAAAGTAGATTATAATTAATAATCAAAATAAAAAAATAAAAATAAAAAACAAGAAAAAAATTGCTCATTCTCCATACATACACCATGCTTAACAAATTAAACGAGGGATATATATAATCAGAAAAGGGAAAGAAAAAAATGATAATCCTAATTTATAAAAAGTGCTCATTCTCGATGAAAAAAATTGAAAATTACGACATTACGAGAATCGTATGTTCTGGAAGCAGCACAAGTGCACAAATGTTTCAGTCGACAACATTAGCAATTAATTTATTAATTTATAATTTATTTGCTGGATGAATATACCTGTAAAAAGGCAATACTCGATTAATAATAAATAAAAAACAGAATAAAAGTAGATTATTAATAATCAAAATAAAAAATAAAAATAAAAAACAAGAAAAAAATTGCTCATTCTCCATACATACACCATGCTTAACAAATTAAACGAGGGATATATATAATCAGAAAAGGGGCAAGAAAAAAATGATAATCCTAATTTATAAAAAGTGCTCATTCTCGATGAAAAAAATTGAAAATTACGACATTACGAGAATCGTATGTTCTGGAAGCAGCACAAGTGCACAAATGTTTCAGTCGACAACATTAGCAATTAATTTATTAATTTATAATTATTTATATACAAAATGTATACATTAATCATAACTCTTATAGATAAAAAAAAAGATAATCTCCTATGTATAAAAGCTAAGTCTTTTAGCGAGTTTTGATTGGTTCCTTGAATTATGGGGTAAAAAATAGACTTTTCTTTTCCAAGTGCTTCCTTTTTCCAGGAATTTTAATTTCCCTTTCTACATTTTTACAATCTGATAGTATACAATTTATAACATGTCAACTTTGGAATAAAATAGTTTTTGAATATAAAGATTGAGAAACCATTATAGTTCTTATAGATATGAAAATGAAAATTAATATTTTTATAACATAATTTCTATAAAGTAATGAATAATGATGAAACAATAATATTCCTCAATTGAATGGTCCATTAAAAATTGTGCAACTCACAAAATTTTAATAGTGGCACGAAGTATTAAATTTTAATTGCTTTGATTTAAAAAATATAAAACCGTTAAGAAATAAAAAGGTAAAAAATAAAATTAAAATCATTATAAACATATTTCTAATATATAATAGACCCAGTTGGAAAAAAAAATGAAACTTGAACAATGTAAATAAATATTTATAATTGCATGCAGGTAAAAAAAAAACAAACAAATAAATGAAATGAAACAATTGTATGATAATTGAATAAAGAGTTTCAATTAAATAATATAATGATTACTGATTAGTAACTTAAACCATATACCAACAAATATCCAATTTTTGACTTATTTATATTGGCAAGACATTGAACATTTAACGATAGCGCCTATCATTACGTACGACCCGTGCATTGTTTGCACGGGTTTAAAACTAGTGGTTTAATAAACCAATTCAGTGTTGATTTTGGTTTCTTAAGGGTCACCATTAGCAAAATGTGGAAAATGGTGAGCACACAAGTCAAGGATGGCCAAGTGGTTAAATAAATAAAATCAGGATCATCAAAATGTCGGGTTCGTGAAATGTTTTTGGATCGTGTCATTATTTGTCGACTCTACAGTAACACTCGTGAAATTAGCGATTATATTTTATTTAATGTTTAATTATTGTCATTATTATTAGTTAGCTTTAATTTTAGGCTTAAATAATAATTTTGCCTTTTGAGTAGAATCCGTGTTATTTCGTCCGTTATGAGCTCATAATCGTAATTTACTCGAAAATACAAGTGGGTCAACCCAATATGAGACTTGGGCATTCTATTTTTCATACTACGAAAACAAACTCACGTATTCCTCCTTCCTCCTTCAACTTTTCAGCAACATTCTACCACCTCCTTCTCGCTCACCAAACCTAAACCACATTAAAACTTTCCTTCCTTCCTTCTCGAACTTCAAATCTCCATAGCTACTTCATTTCCCAACCAATTTAACTAATTTTTAGTTCATTCTTCACCTTTTCTTCTTCTCCATCTTTCTAGGTAAGAAAGGTGTTGTCTTTCTCTTGTTTTCAATTTGTCCGTCTTTCTCTAGGATAAGAATTCCTCATCTTTTGTATACTAATTGCAGGTGGAGACTTAGAAGACCCGGAGAGAGACTACTTCTTGATAGAGGAACAGCTTGAAGAGTAAGAGGTAATGTAGACAGGTTACTCGATATCGTATTTTGTGTTCTTTATGTGTTTTTAGAGTAGTTATTATGATAAAGTTGAGTTCTTTGTTGATTAATGTCATGAATTCATGTTCTCATATGTTAGATAGTTGAATTGTGGTTAAATTGGATAATTTGATACCCTCATGATGAATGTAATGGTGATTAATGATGGATTTGTGTTGATATTACAATTGGGGTTGAGTTTGTATGCCTTAACATATATTAGATGTCGATTTCGTGCTACAGTGGGTCTCGGTCGGTGGGCCGTGTAACACCTGCGATTTTAGTAATTAGATTTTAATAATATTTAATTATTATTAGCTAGCCTTAGTTCTAGTCTTAGATTAGAAATTGTATATTCGAGTTAAATCCGTATCTAATCTACCCTTTCCGAGTCCATAATCGGGTTCTACTCGGATTTCTAAGTGGGTTAAAGTCCCAAGTGAGAATTTGGGCCGTCTACATTCTTTCCCTCATCAAAACAAACCCAAACCCACTTAACTCTCCTCATTTTTCAGCATACTACACTTCACCTTCTCCATCTAAACCCTAAAAACTCTATTGTTGAACCTCATAAACCTCTCAACTCAAAACCACCATAACTCCCTCATTCCTTACTCTTTCCTCTTGATTTTTCTTGCTTTCTCCATCTTTTCCTTCCCTCTTTCTTTTAAGGTAAGAAAGGCTTTACCTTGAACAATTTCGTTTTCTTCATCTTTCTCAAAGATGATGTTTTAGTCATCTTTTATGTTCATATTGTAGAAAGAGACCTTCAAGACCCGGACAAAGACTATTTCTTGATAGAAGAAGAAGAAGAAGATTGAAGAGGAGCTATCAAGATAACGGTGAAGGGTTACTCGATATCACTCTTATGTGTTTACATGTTTAGAAGTAGAATTTCACATGGAAGTTGAGTTCATTGTTGTGTTCTAGCATGATTACATGATTAATACTCATTTATATGTGGTTTTCATCTCATATGCTTAACTTGCATGAATTTATGTTAGTGATGTGGAATTCACTTCATTAATTATGTTAGACTTGTGTTAGTGTCATAAATGTTGTCTCATGATATTTTAAATGATGGAATGTAATGATTAGATACTCATATGGGGCATTTAATGTGGTTTGGTAATGATTAATGTTGGTAAAAAGGAATGGGTGAAATTAGATTTGAGTTTGATTGGTGTTGTGTTGTGTTTCGGCCATATGCGTGCCCCAGCCAGGTGGCCGGCCGCCGCCGCCCCCTGACCGGCTGGGAACACCCTGTATTGAAATGTTGATTTTGTGTCACGTGCGTGCCCTGGCCGGGTGTTAGGTTCATATACCTACTCATAAGACTCTTCTTATGATTAACTAATTAACTCTTTAATTAGTTTATGCAAGATCTAGTCACATGCTAACTATATTAGTCGAAATTAGAGAAGAAGAATGTTCCTCACATTGAGGATTATTCGAGTATGGGCACAAGTACAAGACAAATTCTTGTACTTGTTTTTGAGCTTAAGGATATATGGATGAACTTCCTAGTTCTAAGTATAGGAACTCTTGTTTTGTTGCACCTAGACTATCCTTAATCACTTGTATATTGTTATACTAGAACAACTAACAAGTACCCTTAGAACCAAGTATGACACTCGAAATTTCTACCTTAAAAATGTCGAGTTTATGCTACAAACACAAGTTCTATGAAACTTCTAAAGTTTCTAAGTATCTTGTATTTTCTAGTGAGATGTAGTATTTTTGTTATTATGAGATCAAGTTGTACATAAGAGAAGAAATGATCTTCCTCTTATGCACACCAAAACCGGCACATCCCTTGGGAAGGGAGGGCATGCCATTTTATTTTTGCCTTATCAAAGCTCTAGGGTGGCTATAGGTATTAGGCTTAGCAATCATTTTGTCTAATCATCATTAGTATAATGTTTAAAGCCTAAACCTACCCAACCACCCAAAACCGGTGCACAAGACATAAAATGGAGTCCATTTTATAATTTGTGATTTTGTCATTTGTCACACATGTGACATGTGACATGTTATCTTATCTTATAATTATGTATTTAACTAATTTAAATACAATTTCATGTCAAATAAATTAAACTTAACATTTTAAGTAATAATTTATAATCACATATATATATATATATAATGGGTCATCTCATATTTGGTTAATATAATCTAAAACTAATTGTAATTATGATCGACCAATTATGCTTATCTCAAATGTTTCATAAAGATTAAGCATTATTCCTAATATAACGATTATATTATCAAATTGAATCTTATTTAATCATATTAGAATAAGATATGATTCTCACTTATGATATAAACTTGTTATGTTTAAGGGATTAATTCATCTGTATCAATATACAACTAATTAACTTTCTTGATTAGGGAATTGTCCTTTGACCTCAAGGGATCAACTGATCACCACCGTCATACGACAGTAATGCCAAACTCTAGTAAGCCAATCATTAGCGATTAATGTGGACCAGTTGACTATAATGTTAATCATCCCTTTGTATTCTTGTTAATGAGATTTAATTAAGTGATCGCACCATTGTTGAGGACACTTACTCCAACACCAGGTGATGATCACTATTTATTTACATATTTTATGCTTCCCTTAGATACATAAGACTCAATTTATTGTCTTTCCTTGCTTGTTTCTATGCTATTTTAGCTAGAATATCGATTCTGCCGCTCTAGTATGTTTTAATGCAGATTGGATGCATTTGAAGCTTTTTGAGTTGGTATGGAGCATGGCGCAGTCATATTGTAGAAGGTTAGGCACACGAATCGAGAGCGAAAGAGAAGAAATTGAAGAAAAACGAAGAAGCAAGCCATTTGAAGGATGCTCGATCGAGCAACATCACTCTGCTTGATCGAGTCGTGCTGACGTCATGCTCGATCGAGCAGATTTACCCTTGCTCGATCGAGCAACCCAGTGTTTGACGACTTTCGGCTTTCCTAAATTAGTTTAACCTAGTTAATTAGATTGTTAATATAAAAGGAAAACCCGTCTTTCACAATTAAGTACGCTTTAATATTAGAAACTCAAGTTTTGTTTGCTTTGCTACTGGATTGATTCATCAAGACTATTATTTTTAGTTCAAGCTTGTAATCGGTACTCTTTAATCTTCCTTTGTTATTCAATTAGTTACCTTCTAGTTCTTTAATTATTCTTTGTTACTCCTTTCATTATTGTTAATCATGTTTACTTTATTTATTATCGTTGTTAGTAATATCGTTATGAGTAGCTAAATTCTTATCTAGGGTTGAAAGGGGATCTAGGATTGTTAGAAGGGATAGACTAATTAATTGAATTGCAATAGCATGGTTATCGTTTGATTATCGTTTTTAAATCTAGTTGCTTAATTATTGGCCATGATTAATTAATTAGTCTCGCAAATTAGGATTAACACCAACTGGGTTAAGACTAAGATAGGCTACGATAATTGAATAGAACTCGTTTAATGATAGCGATCGCATGTTAAATTGTAGATCTAAAGGGCATAATTGAATCGACCGATCTTGTGACCTTAGATAACTTTATTGCATGATAGTTGATTACACCCTTACCCCTGAATAATAATCCTAGTGAACCTGAGACCCTAGACTTTTAATCTTATTGATTTCAACCTTCTATTGTTATTGTTTGCTATTAGTTTAGAAACACAAATCAAAAACCCATGAAATTGTTACTATAAGAGACGAACCTAATTTAACAGATTAGAATACTACCGCCTCCATGTGGATTCGATACCTTACTTACCGCTGACTATTAGTTAGTAGTGAATTATGATTACTTTGATTAAGGTGACGCGACTTTACCCTTATCACCGGGTACCTGGCCGCTACCCCCTAACCGGCTGGGAGCCCCTCTTCTTTTCCTTTGTTTCTCGGTTTGGTCTGTGTGTCCCAGCCGGGTACCCGGCCGCCGGCCCCCCTGACCGGTTGAGACCCCTGCACTGTCCCTTTTTTTTATAAAATGATCATATCTCCTTCGTTACTTGCTTGTTTTAGGCTTGTGACCTACCGTTGGAATCGTAAGAGGATAAGCTATCATCTCCACTTGTAGTTTCTGCATTTGCATGTCTATAACTATATTTATGATCGTTTAAAGTTGACCCGTGTTTTAGTTGGTTTCCAAATTTGTTGTTTTGAGATGAGATCTATTTTTCTTATTCATTATACTTATTAAACTTGGCCTAATGCTTATGTATCACTTATCGAATCATGTTTAGCATTGTTACAATTATATTATGCTTTACTCACATGTTTAGTTTCAGTTTTAGCATGTTTCCCCTTTTAAGTCACTTATGTCTTGAGTAATGGATCGAGTCTTGTAAATTGAATGTTTCGAACTCTCATTTCCAGGTTACACCCCTATACTCGTTAGAATTGAATGTCAGAGCGATGGAGGTGTAACCTTGATGCTTTTGTGAATTTGTTAGTGGGGATATGATGACGACGTTGGGAGGCGAACGCAAAGATCGACTCGGTCGTCACATGTTGTATCCTTGCGAGGTGGTGTCATTGCATGTAGCGTACTTGCTTGTTTATTCTTGACCTCATCTCTGAGCGGATTTCGCCGGAGGATGATTGTAGAGTCTATTGATCGAATACGAAAGAGGGGGGGTGAATTGAGTATTAAAAACTAGCCCCACTTTTTCGATTTATATGATATGTAATTAATTATTTGATCTTATGAACTAAAATCAACTAATTAATTAATCAAATTAAGCGCGAGTAACGAAATAACGAAAAGTAAAGAGATAAGAGAGAGGCACACGATTTTTGAAGTGGTTCAGTTTCACACGTTGAAACCTACGTCCACTATTCTCGATTAATAATTCTTAGTACATTTCTACGGATTACAAAAATTATCAACCCACTCGTATAATCAACACTATGATTATAACTCAAGGTGAGTATCGCTAAATACTCTATACTATCTTACGCTAATAAAAAACTACAATATAACTCACACAGATTCCCGTTAAAGAATTGTAAGCTTATAAAGATGTACTATTAAACAATAACGTATTTCACTCAAGCGATTGATAATAATTGATGCACGAATCTTTTGAAAAACAAACTCTAAAAATAATAAATATTTGCTCAAAGGTTTGCTTTAAAACGATTTTGGAAAATCAATATATACAAGTATGTAAATATGCCGTGTAGTTGCTCGTGTATTTCGTGTGTTTGAAGAATAAAATATGAAGGAGTATTTATAGTAGTAGAATCATAGTAGATCTAAAACCCTCGCATAATATTTAAGATATTTATCTTTAATACCATAAAATAATATTTGCTTATCTTTTAGAAATATCTATATCTCAAAATATTATTTGGTTTATCTTATAGAAATATATTTATCTTAATATCTCAAAATATTGTTGTAAAGATATAGTAGAATCCTAGATTAGGTAAACAAGGGAAACAACCTAAGGAGGCCGAAATCCCTAGCTCACGAAACCCTAGGAGGCACGCATCCCTAGGTGGCACAATTCCTTGGTTTACACGAAACCCTAGGTGGCTCAAATACTAGGTGGGCTAATTAGGTTAACAACAAATTGAGATAGAATATATTAGAAACCCTAGGTAGCATGACAACCCATAAGTTGTATTACTAACTAATAGAATCTCATAAATATATTCTCTATTAAAACTTTTGATAAATATAAAAATACTCTTTCACTTTTGAAAACATTTCAAAACATTTTATTTCCAAAATCATGCATCAATATTTATTATCCAAAGTCATAGGCTAAAGCTATAACTTTGAACATAAAATCTCTCGAATGGAATAGTTACCGAATGACGACCTATACTATCTAATCTTCACAAAGATCTTCAGTATACGGATCATCTCTTCATCTTGATCACAAAGACCCTCCATCCCGAGTCTTGTGTTGTTTGAGGTAGATCTTGCTTGAAGCGATTTTCTTTAAAGTTATGCCTGGGTAGCTATAACTTCAATGTTCACTTCCAAAGTTATTCCTGAAGTTGTTATAACTTTGTCTCACAGACTTTGTCAAAGTTATGCCTAACTTTGATCTTGCTTCTCATAATTGTTGCTAGCTATAATAAGACTAAAGCACACAATTACACGCATATGATATATCGAGTAAAACATATTATCACGTAAACACATGTCATTATCAAAACTATGAAATTGGTCCAACAATGATTCTTGTACTCTTTCCGCCTCTTTCGAGCGGGTTTTGCCGAATATGGGGCACTCGCTTCCATGTGGGTTTAGCCGGAAGAATCGAGTCTTGGATGCGAGGGTTTATCGCATGTTGAATCGGGAGGGTTTATCCCGAGAGTCTGGCTAGGTTCAGACTAGGACCTCCATATTATGTTGTCATACCGGGAGGATTAGAGTCTTGAGTATACGAAATGTTTATCGCATATGGTTCGGGAAAAATGTTTATCCCGTGATCATGTCTGGTCATACTTGCATAGTGCCGATGCTAGTGTGTGTCATTTACCGTGAGAGTGTGTTTGCTTATGATTGACCACATGTTGAATGGAATACTTATAATCGTTGGATGTTCCTGATTAGGTTGTATGATTGAGTCCCTAACCTTCTTAAGCACATGTCGCAAATGATGAAATGCAAGCCCTTTGTGCGTATGTGGTTGCAAAGGGGAGCCTTCCCCGAGTCGGTATTGTATGATGATGATATAATGAACGATTCATATGCTTAGATAATGTTATTAGGAAGTATTCAACTTATGCTTATTATGATATGTATGTATGCATGTTATTATATGTTTTTATACTTGCTTATATGCGTTTTGATGTGATATGGCTGGGAGAACCCCGAGTTACTCTCCACTGACTGTGTCATTCATTTTTTATATGAATGAACAGGTTGATTGATGATGATGCATATCTTTTGAGGTTTACCGAGTGAGCTAGCAGGCGTCGTGTTAACGTTGGACCCTACCATTTGTTTCTAGTTTCACTAGACTCACTAGACCTTGTTTAAAGGGACCTTGTTTCCCCGTTGTACTTTCATTACTTTGTTTTCGTTTGTTTTGACGATTCCTCGTATTTGGTATGTTAAAGTTTTTAAAACTCCTTATTTTCCACACTTTCTATGCATGCTTGTTTGTTTTATTTCCGCGTTTATCGAGGGATGTCATTGGCCGGCCGCCGATCATCCACCCGGCTGGAACCCCTATATGGTTAGGTGCACATTTGAGGTATTGTGGGTCCCAGCCGATGGAATTTGACCTTACTTCCCAGCCGGCCGACCGGCCGCCGGTGGCCTGACCGGCTGGGAACCCTCTGTATCATTTCTTGAAATTTTGGTCGTGGCCTAGGTGCCCAGCCGGTGGGCCGACCGCCGGTCACCTAACCGGTTAGGAACCCCCTGTAGACTTTTTCACCTTTTTTCTCATATACTCTCTTATGTAACGTTTTTTATGGTTCGTTCATGTAATAATCTTGTGAAATTAAATAGAATATTTAGGTATGAGCTATATCATATCTCGCATGTCTTATTCACATGCCTAGTGAGGGTTTTGGATGTTTCACTCATTTGAGTCATGTATGCCTTGAGTTGTTAGTTGAGTCATGTTTAATGTATGTTATGGAACTCTCATTCCCCGTTTTTACTCTTATACACGTTAGACTTTATGTCGTAGAAAGAGACGTACATTCTATTACATGTGAGTGGGAATATGACGACGTTGTTGGTACACGAACGCTTAGCGTTGATCGACGCGGACGTCAAATGTTATATTCTTGTGAGGTGGTGTCTTTGCATGTAGCGTACTTGCTTGAATGTTGTTTGACAACCTTTCTTGTTGGCCACCCTGCCAGGATTGGTATACTTATTCTCTGTATGCCTCTGCCGTTGGCCGCCCTGCCGGATTTTGGGTACTCGGCTTTCATTATGTCGACTGAGTCTTGGATGTGTGCACGCCTATCCACATGTCGAATCGGGTACACGCCTTTTCCCGAGAGTCTGGTCAGATTTAGACTATGGCCGTATTATTATCGTAGTCCTACCAGGAAGATTAGAGTCTAGAGTAATCTAGTCTTGCATAGTGCAGATGCTAATGCATTTCATTTACCGTAAGAGTGTGTTTGCTCTATATGTTTGATCATATGACGGTGTGATGGTTGTGACAACCCTCGAAAAACGCGGAAATAAAACAAGCAATCACGCAATATAAGTGCGGAAAATACTGAGTTTTTAAAACTTTTACATGCAAATACGAGGAATCGCCAACAAACTAAAATCCAAAGTGTTAAATACAAACGGGAGACTAAAGTCCCACAAACAAAGTCTAGTGAGTCTAGAATAGCTAAATAAGCGATAAGGTCCAATCGTCTACTAGACGCCCGCTTGCTCACTCATGAACCTCAAAAGAAAGATAACAATCCAGCAAACAACTTGTTCATTCATAAACATAAATGCCACAGTCAGTGGGGAGTAACTCCGGATTCTCCCAGCCATATCACATCAAAACGTATATAAGCAAATACATAAGCATATGAAATCATGCATACAATCATATCATGTGAAGTATAAGTAGGCATTTCATAGTAACGTTAAGTAAACCTGAGAAACATTCGTTACATTATCATTATCAATATTGACTCGGAGGAAGAGTCCCCTTGGCAACCACATATACGCTAAGGGCTTACATCTCACCATTAGCGACATGTGCTTGTGAAGGTTCGAGACTCAACATACATGGCCACATAAAGCATCCAATCACGCAAGTACATAACCAATATGGAACCAATCATAAGCAAACACACTCGCACGGTAAATGTCACGCACTAGCATCTGCACTATGCAAGACCAGACGACTCAAGACTCAATTCCCCCGGGTAGGACTACGATAATATGGTCCTAGTCTAAACATGGCCAAACTCTCAGGACAAGACGTGAACCCGACTCGACTTTTGGCTAGATGTGCACACACCCAAGACTTGGTCAAAAACAGAAGCCGAGTACCCCAAATCCGGCAGTACGGCCAATGACAGAGGCGGAAACAAAACGAGTATACCTAAACTCGGCAGTACGGCCAACGAGAAAGGTTGTCTCAAAATCATAATCTCATACTCCGGCAGTACGACAAACGGAGATGAGGAATCAAGTAAGTTCAAGCGAGTATGCTACATGCAAATGACACCACCTCGCAAGGATACAACATTTGACGGCCGGGTCGATGAACGCATTGCGTTCGCCTTCCAACAACGTCGTCATATCCCCACTAACAAATGCATACAAGCATCAAGGATACACCCCATTGACTCCGACAACCAAGTCTAACGAGTATGAGGGTGTAACTGGGAAATGAGAGTTCAAAACAATCAATGAATAAGACTTAGTCCAAGACTTAAGTCAAAACCGACTCAAAGGGGAAATATATTAAAATCGTCACAAAGCATGTAATAAAACATGTGAGATAATATATATTCTAAACATGAATATTTAATGTCCTTACGTAAGTTTATAAGATAAACAAACCATACAAACCATTACATGTGAAGACAAGTGGAAGAAAAAGAAGAAAAGGGACACAAGGGATCCCAGCCGGTCAGGGGGACCAGCTTCCGGGTACCCGGCTGGGCACCACAGCCACATCGAGCAACAACAATAATGACACAGGGACTCCCAGTCGGTGGGTGTGGCCGGCAGCCGGCTACCCGACTGGGGGTCACAGACAATCCGAAAAAGTGAAGAAAAGAGGAAGAGAATGGGCTCCCAGCAGGTGGGGCGGCAGCCGAGTGGTCGGCTGGGGCACGCAGACCAACAAACAACAATCAACAACCACATAAATATACAGGGAGTGCCCAGCCGGTTGGGGGACCGGCGGCCGGTAGGCCGGAAGGGACACGCATCACCCAAAATTCAACAAAACTTGTCCAATTTCGAAGCAGGGGGCTCCCAGCCGGTTGAGGGACCGGCAGCCGGTAGGCCGGGTGGGGCAACACGCACGAAAACAACCCACAACTACAACAATTACTTCAATTCCTGTGATACCCATTTATTTCAATCATCATTTATCATCATCAAACCACATTAAATGCATTCTAATCATAATCAATCATTGCATAAGGTCAATTAAGACAACAAAAGACAACATTTATTACCCAACTCAAGTTTAACAATGATAAGTAGATAAAATCAACTAACAACATAAATGTAACATAGCATAAGATTAGTATAAAATAGACAAATGAGATGGATTTGCACATATGAATGAATAATCAACACATATTCACATGAGACTAACACAAGGAATTCATGTTTCACTAGTAAATGCTATAATTAACACATAAAGCACATAAAGATATCGAGTAACCCTTCAACGTTACCTTTTTGCGTCTTCAATCTTCTTCTAGCTCTTCCTACACTAGGAAATAGTCTCGGTCTGGATCTTGGAGGTCTCCTCCTACAAATTTGATACTAAAGATGAATACTTTCACCTTGGAAAAAGATGAGAAAACGAAAATGAGAAAGACTAGACTTTTCTTACCTTACGAGGAAGAGAAGAAGAAAAGAAGAAAAGAAAGAGAATAAGCTAAGAATTCATGAATTTAGGTGAGAAATGAGTGAGGTATGATAGGATTTGTGTTTGGAGGTTTTGGAGTTCAACAATGGAGGGAAGTAGGGTTTTGTGTTTGTTTGGTGAGGATCAAGAGGGTTGTAGTATGTTGAAATTTTGAGTCGAAAGGTGAGTGAAATTGGGCTAAGTTAGAGTGAGTAGAGAATAGGAAAAGGCCCAATGTGCGACATAAGGCTTACTCTCACAAAATTCCGAGTAGAGTCCGATAATGGACTCAGATTTGCTAGATTAGACACTGAAAACTAAGTTCTAATCTAAATCTAAAATTAAGCTAACTAATAATAATATAATATTATTAAATTATAACGACTAAGATTGCGGGTGTTATTACAGTTGAATGTTAGATTGTTGGATGCCTATTACTGTATTGTGTGTTCCGTCTCTAGCCTCTTCGATTATATGGTTACTAACGGTGAGATGCAAGCTGTTTAGTAGCGATAAAGTTGTCAAGGCGTGTCTTCCCTAAGTCTTGGTTGTATGATGATGATATTGTTGATACTCATATGCTTCTATTGCTAATATGTCACATTATTATTGTAATTTGACATGACGATTATCCTTGTATGCTAAAGCATGTTTATATGTTCTATTTGCCTTTTCTTTTATGTGATATGGCTGGGAGAACCCCGAGTTACTCTCCACTGACTGTGGCATTCATCTTTAATGAATGAACACGTGCTAGTTGGTACTTTTTTTTGGGGGGGGGGGGGGGGGGGGGGGGGGGGGGGGGGGGGGGGGGGGGGGGGGGGGGGGGGGGTGGAGACCGTGTGAGCTAGTGGGCGTTGACTTTCGACGTTTAGCTTTCACGTTGACTCTAGTTTTCTAGACTCATATTTGTTTTGAGAGACTGTGTCTTCCCATTTTAGTTTTTTTTTATTTATTGTTGGAGTGCTTGATGATTCCTCGTACTATTTCTTTCATGTAAAATTTTTAAGGGAAATTCTGCCGTGTACCCCTGTGTTTTTGGGTTTTCTATGGTGTACCCCTACATTTTTGAAATTCTACGGTGTACCCCTGAACTTTATACCTTAGTCTATACAATACCCTTATGGATTGTCTTTTCTAAGTTAGTTTCTTAGTTGATCTACTAATCTGTGTTTTTGCCGTACCAATTACTCGACAATTTACTCAATTACTTATTAGTTCCGAATTTTCCACTAACCCACTAAATAGTATAGGAATATAACTAATGATTCATGAATTCCCCATTAGCATTTCATGTATTATAACGAAGACATTTAATAGTAGTTGTGCTTATTAAAAGTGATTTGTGATTGATGAACAGTGATTTATCGTCAATTCACACATCAAAGAAAAACCCTATATAAGTAGTATATAGGGGTCGAATCCACGAGGATGGAGGGGTCAACTACAAGCTCGATCACGTCCTATTTTAGCCTAACAAGAGTTGAATGAGGAGATTAATTACGAATTACTAAATGCAACAAATTGCTAAAAATGATAAGGTTGTAAACAAAATATGAAGAACTAAGGTAAAGGGTTCACCTTAGGGGGATCAATGGGTTAGTCAAGTAATTGGCAAGTGGGTAATAAGTTATATTGACTAACCCATTGATCCCCCTAATACAACTAATAATCTTCAACAAAGCTATCACATTTGTCTTAAATCACTTATATAAACACTGGTCTAATCATCTCTACCGCCGTCGCTTAAGAGATAATCAAACAATGCTCGATAAAGTGTGTAACTTTCGTTTAGACAATTCTTCGAAAACCTAGTGTGCATATGGGTAATACTCTAATTATCACCACGAGTCTACTAATTACTCAACCAATTCTCTCACTTAATCCTCCCTTAGGTTCCCTCTAAACCCTAGAAGGAAACTACTCACTCATATTGAAGAAAAGCAAGCAACTAGACAATAAGAATAAGGAGATGAACATCGTCCTTTAGAAAGGAAGAATTGTAACAATCAAATGACAAAAAATTAACTAGAAATGAAATAAACTGCATAAACAACTAAAAGGTGAAGAATTTATACCAACAATACTTGTATTAATGAATAAGGAGAATGTCTTCACCCAAAATCTTCTATACAAACTCAAGACTAGGATAGTTTTACTAAGAGAGACTAGATATAGTTATTTGAATTGAGAAACAAAGCTTAATTAAGGAACGATTAAGGGAGTAATTAGATAGTATTAGAGATTACAAATATTCTAGGGTTTTGTGTAGGGGTGAGCAAAACCGTATATCCGATACGGTTTTCAAAACCGTATCGGATATCCGGTTTTAAAAATCTCAATTTTAAGTATCCTTATCCGATACGGATTTTCCGTATATCCGGAAACCGTATATCCGGTTTTTCCGTATATACGGAAACCGTATATCCGGTATCCGATTTTTCATTTAATTATGTAAAATTTTATGTCTTATTTTTATTTTTTTTGTGATTTTATGATTTTTCTTAATAAGTTAAAAGAATATCACATATTATAAGAATAAATAACTTAAAAATGTATAAAAGTAATAAGATTGAGTCACGAATATACTCGATGTTTAGTGGTTTTATGATTTTATTTTTATATTTTACATTAATAATAGGAACCATATCGGAAACCGTATATTCAGTTTCAAATTTTGCCGATACGTATCCGATACGGTTTTTTATAAATCGTATCGTATATACGGAAATTTGTATCGGATATACGGAAATCCGTATAATTGAAACCGTATATCGTATCAGATACGTATAATAAAACCGTATCGTATATTTTTGCTCAGCCCTAGTTTTGTGCTAAGAGTTGATAAAAATTATATATACAAAAATTAGGGAGAAGGTATATATAGGTATCTCGAAATTAAGAAAGAAAATAGAAGAGTAAAGTGGAAATGCGGGCTTGTGTTCTAGGCCGGGTGGCCGGCCGCCGGCCCTCTGACCGGCCTGGAGCACATCAGACTCTTCCTTCTGTTATTCTCCAAAAATATTCTAAGTATAGGAAAGGGGAGTCCCAGCCGGGTGCCCGGCCGCCGGCCCTCTGACCAGCCTGGAGCACTTCAATATCCTCAAGCTTCTCCATTCTATTATGATGATGCGCAGGCCGGGTGGTAGGCCGGCCGCCGGGTGCCCGGCCGGCGCTACCTGGCCTCTTCCTTCTTTCTTTCCTTTTCCTTCTTTGTGGGAGTTGTGGTCCGAGCCGGGTGGCCGGCCGCCGGTCAATGGACCGGCAGGCGCCACCTGGGAGCTATCTCTTTATTTCTTCTTCTCATTTCCGAATCCCAACTTATGCAAGGCTTTTATGCCCCGATTTCTTCATTTCCGCCTTAATTCATGTAAAAGGAGATCAACATTCATAGCACGGAAAATCGGGAAGTAAAATGCAATTAAAATCACGCATATCCGTGTAATCGGACCATAATGGGGACGAAAATGAGAGAAAAAATGTAACTACTTAAATGCTTATCAAATTCCCCACACTTATGACATACTCGTCCTCGAGTAAGTAAACAAGATTCGAGACCCATATGTACCCTTCTTCAACACTACAACAATACTAAAGCTACTACCTAAACGACTAATTATATCCGATGGTAGGCAATTAACGGGCCTCATCCATCCCTTCAACTCACAACGAGATACTCATGAGGTAGAGTACCTCCTTGCAAGGCAAGTAGGGGCTTGCGGAAAATTTTTGACACACCTAACAAAAAAGCATAAATCAAAACATGGGATGCGCCACAAAGAGTTAAACCACTTTCCTCATCTAAGCGGGTTTTAGAAGTTAGCACATAGAAGCCTTGGTGGAGGATGCCGACTCATAGTTTCCGCTATGCCAAGCCTCTAAATCAAACCCAAAATGACCAACAAAATCAATCACGGTGCCTAGAAACGGATTCTAGGCGGGCAAAGGGGAAGTACTAGGCCTTACTCCCACCAAGATTTACAAGACTACACAAGATTCGGCTCAATATCGAGCCTTCGACCCGACAAGGACACAAAGACCGACTCTTATGGTTTTCGCTCGACACTCAATGAAAGAACGAGCGATTTTTGTACAAAGTAACCAAAATCACTCTCCTAGGTCGACTTGCGAGACATGCCCGCTATAAATGTGGTGCTCCCGTCATCTTGTCCGTCTAAGAAATGACATATGATGCACAAATACGAGTCAATAGGGTTTTAATGGAGCTTAGGTAAAGGGTGAGAAATGGGTTGGTGCAAGCACCGATTTTATGAGATGTGGAGCTCGAAAGAGTAGAAAGTCACATCCTAACCAAACCACCAATAATATCCCAAAAAGAAAGGCTAGGATCCATCAAAATTTGGCCTTTGATTGCCAACAAAAACCTTCTCATGATTAATAATTCAAAACTTGGATCCAAATGCAACTTATTCACCCCATTATTTCACCATACTAAATCTATATTCTATTTTGTTTTCCATTACAATTTCCTCTTTTGTATTTGATTTTTTTTCTTTCTTTCTCATTTTTTTTCTTTTTGTTTTTGTGCTTTTCTATTTTCTTTTCAATTTCCAACTCCTAAAATACTTTATTAACAACATCTAAACTCCTAAAAATTTCCAACCAAACTAACTCAACAAACGCCTTCGAATCAATTAACCCACCCAAATTCATCGATCAAAACAATCTACAAGACTTGTTACTCTTGGTGAGATGTATTTGGGATGTAGATGCTTGATAGCTAAACAAAAGACAAGGCTAAGGCTCAAATTGGGTTACAAAAAGGGGAAATCGATGCGGGGGCATACGATAAAGCTTATTTGGCTATGTGAGGCTATTTATTTGAACAAATTGACTCAAAACATTGCACATCAACATTTCTTTAACAAACCATGTCAAGAGCACCATACTCGAGCGTAAAACATGTAACATGCCACGTAAGGAGCTACCCTCAATCTTAAACGGGGCCGGTTTTATGGGCCCGTCACTTGAGGCTCTAACCTTACATTTTAGTAGCTAATATCGATCTTGGTAGGGTCTAGGGCCCAATATGGCCTCACAAAGTAGTCTAGACTCGGTCGTTGGGCTAGACTTCTGGGTTTTGCAAGCAAAAACAACTAACATATGATGTCAATGAGGCACAAGCTATCAAAAGAGGGTCGACAAGGGGGTTCGACATTAATATCATTGTCAACATGACTCCTCCCTCTAGGCTCCAAGACTATATTAAACATGTATGTACAATCTATGTGAAATGCAAATGAACATATTATATACAAGTTCTACACTAAATGCAAGTCAATACTAATCCTAGCAACAAACAACACCACATTATCAACCAATCCGGCTCCCAAAGGGAGCACCCAAGCATATAATCCCGTTCTCCTTCTACATTATATATACACGAAAAAGAGAAAGGGTTAGAGAAGATATCACCTAGCGCGTCTTCTCCAATGCTCCATGTGATTTGCCTATCAAAAGAGTTAGTGCAAAACAAATATATACAACCTAATCTAAACATAATTTTGGAAAATTTTCAAAATTTTCGATTTTTAGGCATTTTTCAATTTTTATCAAATATGAACGATATATACAAAAGAAATGACCCTCCCCACTCTTAAGTCTTACTCGTCCCCGAGTAAGTGACTTAATTATGAAAAAGGGGGCAAAAAGGAAAAAGAAAACATGTTTTTGGCGTTTTTTTGGAATTCCCTCCCCTCACTTAAGTATTTACATGGTGTGAGGGGTGAATTCAAAACAAATAACATATTTTTGGTATTTTTGGAAAGTTTTTTTTTTTGTTTTTGTTTTTTCGAATAAAATGCAAATGCATGATTCTAGACTAAATGCTCCAAAGAAATACAATGCAAACTACACTATATGGATGCAAGACATAACATGTGACGATATTTTACAAATTATAAATTCTAATGCAAGCCTAAATGAATGCAACTAAATGGATAACTAATCTAGAATAAATTACAAGTATCTAAATGCATACGAAAATATAAACATGATGAAGATTTGGATTTAAGGGATCATACTCATGGGTGTCCTTGGTACCCCGTCACATAGGGGAACCCACTCAGATCGGTGGGTGTAGCATCAATTTGGCCGCTCCCGGCCGCCGCATAAGACTCATCTACACCCCCGGCTCCCGAACCCGAGCCGGTACCATCAAAGATCTCAAACCTAGGCTCCATTCTATCGAACCATTCGACATTTTGGGCCGCCGTCTCGAGATCCGCCTCCTCATCATCAACGGCCGGTTGAGCAAAAACCGGCGAAGAGTAGTAATCATGATGGACATTAAAGTCCCCAAACACCCTCGAGCCCTGATCATACCCACCCTCGGGCCATATGAAATAAGATGGATGCGGGCCTGTGGGATCCCTATACCCCTGTCTACACCAATTATCATAGGAAGGATATTGTCCAACTGCCAAGTCATAGTACATCTGATCCATCTTTTGGGACAAGATCGCTCTCTCCCTAGCTTCCTCATCTCTATCCTTAGCCGCCGTCTCTCTATCCTTAGCCGCCGCCTCGGAGGCCAAAGTCATATCGGCCATGAACTTAATCAAGGTCAGATCTAAAGGTGGGTAGCTAGGAGTGGAAGAAGAGGATGTCTCGGGTTGGGAAGAATGAGGCCAAGGGCGCCATTGTTGCACAGATGGTTGATGATGAATAAAAGAAGGGTTCACATAAGGCAAGGTGGTAGGAGTTGGGCCTTGTTGTTCTCGCCTGTAAGTGCTGACGGGAATAGTCGGATCTCGCCTAAAAACGGTGACGGGAGCTAACGGTTCTTGGGGGTTTTCTTGTGGTTCTTGAGGGTCCTCTTCCTCTAAGGGGAGGAGATAATGCTCACAATCGGGTACAACCCTCATAGCCTCACTGTTTGGGAGGGGAATTGAGTTGCTCCCTCGAATCTGCCAATAGAATTTCCCGTCCTTGGGGCGCCTCACGATCCACTCAAGATTTTGCCTTAAGTAATCCTCCGTCAATAAAGATTGCCCCTTCAAACACTTCAATTGCCTCTCATCAAAAGCACTCTTGCAAAGTGCATTGGCAATTTTTGTGACAATTCCCCTAATGTGAATCCCGGTTGGGCTAAACGGATCATTAGTCAATTTTTGGAAATGAAGAGCAACGTGATGACCAATGTTTACCCCAAACTTCTTTGGCTTTTAAAACAAGTAAGCCGCCAAAATTGAAAGTTCATCGGACCGGAAGTTATGGCATTCTTCCCGTCCAAACAAAGTCCACCCCATGAATCTATGCCAAATTCGAGTTGGGGTGTTGTGGCAAGCATTAGCCGGTTTCTTAGCCCCTTTTTCAAATTCCATCCCCGAAATAGCGGTCCACACATAATTCAAATTAAAATCATCCGGGACCTTGTAAGTCTTGTGAAATTTGACACCCAAAATCTTACAAAATTTCTCCAAGGGGATGGTAAAAGCAACATTAAGGAGGCAAAAGCTAATTGACTTTACCATGCCCGAATTAAGGTCCTTTTCATAACTAAATGAGCTCAAATTCCCATGTGAGACGGGGATGAGTGCGAAAGTGCTGCCCATAAAGCTCTCCCATACCTTAACCCTTGAAGATTTCTAGGGTCACGGTATCAAGGCCAAAGTTTCTCATAGAATTTCTACAAATAAATCGGGAATGGGGGAGGTTTTGGTGTTTAAAGCATTGGAACTTACCTCTAGCAATCTCACTATTGAAGACAACATCCTGAAAATCTTCATCCGGACCCATTCCTTCAATTACTTGTTGAAGTCTTGCCTCTAATTCCGCCTCAAGTTGAGCCATAGTCCTCTTTTTAGGTGGTTGTTATGCCATGGTGAATTTGAGCAAAAATCAATCCAAATTGGGGGAAAAAATTGGGGGTTTTGATTTGGGGAAAGATTTTGTGGAGTGTGGTGGGTTTTTAGTGAGGTTTAATTGAGATGGAGTTGATTATGTAGTGATTTTGGGGAAGTTTTTGTGGAGTTAGAGGAAGGAAAGAAGAAGAAAAATATAAGAAGAAGAATGAAGAGGAATGCGTCGAAATGGGTTTTAAACCCCTGCTGTGGAAATTAAGAAAGAAAATAGAAGAGTAAAGTGGAAATGCGGGCTTGTGTTCTAGGCCGGGTGGCCGGCCGCCGGCCCTCTGACCGGCCTGGAGCACATCAGACTCTTCCTTTTCTTCTTCTCCAAAAATATTCTAAGTATAGGAAAGGGGAGTCCCAGCCGGGTGCCCGGCCGCCGGCCCTCTGACTAGCCTGGAGCACATCAGTATCCTCAAGCTTCTCCATTCTATTCTAATGATGCGCAGGCCGGGTGCCCAGCCGGCGCTACCTGGCCCCTTCCTTATTTCTTTCCTTTTACTTCTTTGTGGGAGTTGTGGTCCGAGCCGGGTGGCCGGCCGCCGGTCAATGGACCGGCCTGCGCCACCTGGGAGCTCTCTCTTCATTTCTTCTTCTCATTTCCAAATCTCGACTTATGCAAGGCTTTTATGCCCCGATTTCTTCATTTCCGCCTTAATTCCTGCAAAAGGAGATCGAAATTCATAGCACGGAAAATCGGGAAGTAAAATGCAATTAAAAGCATGCATATCCGTGTAAACGGACCATAATGGGGACGAAAATGAGAGAAAAAATGTAACTAATTAAATGTTTATCAGTGATGCTTCTTATAAAGAATGATGATAAGACATTAATGAGTCAGAATAAAGGTCGAACCATGGTTGTTTGATAAGCGATAAAGTTAATGTAGATTGACGGAGGTCATCATGGGGAAATCAACAAGGAGTTTAGGGGTACAACGTAGATTATAAAAAAAAGGGGTACAACGTAGAAAACCGAAAATCTCAGGGGTACAAAATCCCCTTATTTCCGCTACTACTTTGCATGATATGCTTGATTTACTTTCCGCATTCGTGAGAGTTGTCACATCTACTCTCCACTAAATCATGGTTGTCATTCTTTTATGGCTGACATGTTATATATTAAATGATTATGTTAATTATTTTATTATTAAAGGTTATAAAAATTGTATAAAATTGACTTTTTAATATTTTTTGTAATCTAAAGTACTAAAATAATTTTTTTTTTATGATTATTTCAGATACATGATATAATATATGAATATGAATATTTTAATTAAAAATTTTGTATCTTTAACTTAGCGGGTTGACCCGTTTGGGGTCGGGTTTCGACTTTAGACTAACGGGTCATTTCGAGTTCGAATCAAACTGGTCGCGGGTCGAGATTTTTGGGCCTTTGACCATAAAAAGCCGAGTCCTGCGGATTTGGTTTTCGGATCTGGTCAAAATTTATTCAAGTCACGTTCTTAGGAATCTTTCCAAAATAAATTAGAGTAAATTAGAAAGTACTCCCTTTTGAAATCCAGTTTCTCAAAGTTACTCCATTATATTGTTTTTTATTCTGAAATTACTCTTTTAAAATACATTTTTTATGAAAAATTGCTTGAAAACTTCAATTTAAGTGGCTTATCCCGTCTGATTTTTTTAGCTTATTTCATTTGTGCTTTAGCCAATTTACACTTTGAAATATATAAATATGTAGACAAATGTTGGAAGAGTTATAAAAAAGACGGAATAACTCACTTAAGTTGGAGTTTTGAAACAGTTTTTTTTATAAAAATGTATCTTAAGGAAGTAATTTTAGAATTTTTTTTATAAGGAAGTAATTTTAGAATTTTTTTTATAAGGAAGTAATTTTACAAGAACTGATTTTTAAAAGAGAATAACTTCTAATTTACTCATAAATTTACCCTTTATATTGATCTGATTAACCGGCTAATAAGAGATGGATCTCTCTAAGTAAAGTGGCCATTATTTAATTAAATTGAGTTACTATTTAAGAAAAATGAGTTACTATTTATTAAAAAGCGGTCATTTTTTTATTGATCACATGGTATACAATTGTCACACAAAGGAATTTTGGCAGAAAATCACGCTTCTAACATCAAACATCAAACATTAACTTATTACGGAGTTCAATCAAAGTTCTACATTAATTTAAGGCAAATTCTTATTGAAGAGGGCATTATTCGTCACAAGCTAAAAATGATTAGTGCCCTATCACAATATGCAAGTGGGGAGGACAAATAGAGCCCCCCGTTAGCCCTCCTACTTGCATATTGCGAGAACACAAATTCTCATTGAAGACGGCGTATATCCGTTTTTAATGAAGACGTCGTATATCCGTTTTCAATGAAGACGGGTTAAATCTTCTCTCACAAGAAGACAAGTGGGTGGACAAGTGACGAATTAAATGAGTCCTCATTGAAGACGGATATGAAGACGGATATCCATGAGACCTACTATTGCGAAAGGATACTATTTGTTTTCGACTTGGGACTAATAGTGCATGTGTGTTAGACGAACGGTTAATTCAAAGTCAAACTTGCTAGCAAGATGCAAACTTAATTTATTCAGAGCACGTTATTAGAATTCTTCCCTAAATAAATTTAAACATTAAATTGATTTGACCGACTGGCTACATAACAAGAGATGGATCTGTCGTAACTAATTATTTTGGAGTCACTTGAAATAAGAGGAACTAGAATAATAGAGGATAAAATAAGAAAAAATAAGAATAACACAATTTTTTATTGAATATGAATATTATTCGTCACAAGCTAAATACAGGTAAGTGGGGAGGATAAGTGGAGGATAAATAGATTTCCATTTGCCCTCCACTTGCATATTGTGATAAAAATACTATCTGTTTTCAACTTTTAACGGATATTTTCCGTATTCAATGAGATGAGCTGTAACAGAAATATGTAGTTAATGACTTTGTGGTAGTTGTGGATGGTGAAAATAGGTGGTAGGGGAAGAATTATTACCGTCATATGAAGGTATACATTACTTGAGACGAGTTAGTTAACTATTAGTCTATTATCCACTTAATGAAGAGAGTATTATATTATCTTATCCAAATCTATCTTTAATTTTTATACTTTTCTCCATTATTTAGTTCATTTATGACATATTATTCCAATAATTTTTTTTTTTTTTTTTTTGACAGAAGTAAATAGATCGAACTTATAAACGAATAGCTCTTGCTGCTAAAGCATCGGCTATTCGATTTTGAGTTCTTGGGATAAATCTAATGCTAAGACAATGAAAAGAAGTGCAAATAACATCAATGTCTTCAAAGATAGCCTTGTTCCTAGCTTCCGGCTCCACGAACTTAAGAACTTGCGAAACAACCAGGAGACAGTCCGATTGAATAATTAAATGCATAACTCTTTTAGAGTACGCCCATCTTAGCCCTTCCAGAATGGCTAGAGCCTCAGCTTGGATAGAAGATTGGGACAAGAAGTTTCCTCTTATAACAAACGTATCATACCCATCAGATCTCTGTAAGAAAAAACCCCATCCCAGCAGCCAGATTGTCCTTCCAAGAGGCATCTACAGAAAGAATATCCTGACAACAGGCGGTAGGTTGACCAATTAAATTAAAAATCTTCCTTCTCTTAACTCTTTTAAGATTCCCGTCCAACTCATAAGTTAGAGAACGATCCTTGGCCTTTCTCGACTTTTCAATGGATACACTAGCAAGAGCATTGGTCAGAATACCTTCGTAGATAAACATCACACTTCCAGACAAATTTTCGCCTTTAAAGATATAGCAATTACGTGCAAACCAAATAGTCCATATAGAGGCTAAAAAAGAAAGTAATCTGCAAGCTGGGTCCCGCCCCTTTTTTAAATAGGAAATCCAGTTAATTATCCACATCCTAATATCCACATGAGAATCCAAATCTGATCGAATTCCAAGCTTACTACCCATCCACATTCTTCTAGCAAATTGACAGTCCCTGAAAAGATGATTAGTCGACTCAATAGTAGGAATTTCACAAAAACAGCAGAACTTGTGAATGTCAATACGTCGTTTCTCAAATTCTTCTCCCACAGAGAGGGAGTCAGTAAGAATTCTCCATAATAGGATAATCCATGATTTAGGTCCCGGCAGAGTCCATAAGGATTTCCTAACAAAATTTTGAATGCTGTCAGAAATTCTTGAAGAGTCTTTAGGAGATGCAGATTTATGCCAAATTTCCTTCCATATATGAAAATAACCACTCTTCACCGTGTATCGTCCATGAGGACAGAGTTTCCAATACGCTGCATCAGCATTTCTTGACCTACTAATTGGGATAGCAAGAATGTTCTTGGCAGATTCCGGACAAAACAAGGAGGAAATAAGATCCTTATTCCATATAAACGAAGGAGAGATTAAATCTTTAATTCGAAGGTCCACAATGGAGGGAAATTCATTAAGAAAATTCGGATGAGCCGGGGTAGGTACTACACCGTTCACCCATCTAAATTTCCATACATTTCGATCCGAATTATTCCCAATTTCCCAGATAATATTTTCCTCAAATGTCTGTAAGCCCCATAAGAGACCCTTACCAATCCAATTTTGATTCTTTATAGGGTTTCCAATTTTATTAATCACCATTTCCGGTTGCCCAACCTCATCCAAGTAGATCCCGTATTTTTTACCAATAGTGCGACTTAACAGGGAAGAGGGTCGCATTAGAATATTCCATCCTGTCTTCGCAAGGAGGGATTTATTAAAACCCATTGTGTTACGAATGCCAATACCACCTAATCCTTTTGGTTGATTCAGAAATAATTTACTACACCAGCTGATACCTTGGGATTTCTTATGTCCCTTCCACCAAAACTGTGACAATAAAGAATCAATCCTTGAAGTCACACTTACCGGTAATTTGAATACCGATAGAATGAAGGTAGATAAAGAAGAAAGAATAGAAGAAATCAATGTCAGTCTACCAGCTTGTGATAATAAAATTCCATTCCAAGAGGATATTCTTTTCGAGATATTATCAATAACATATCCGAATATTTCCTTTTTTGATTTACTTTTATCAGTACCAATTTCCGTAGGTGCACCCAAATATTTACCCATCAAAGCTGAGCCACATACTTTGAAAATTTTGAAACAATCCCTTGCAAATGACATCGTAGCGTTATGACTAACCAATATAGCTGATTTTTCCCTGTTAATTGATTGTCCGGATGCCCTACAGTATCGGTCAATAGTATCATTTAAAGCAGTACAAGCCAATATGTCTCCCTCAATAAAGAATATTGAATTGTCCGCAAACAATAAGTGAGAAACAACCTGAGAATGCCTTGAGATTTTAATTTCCTTATATAACCCATTTTCCTCATTGAGCATGATATTCCTAGATAAAATCTCCGTACAGAGGACGAAGATAAAAGGGGATAAAGGATCTCCTTGCCGCAATCCTTCTTTTGGGTAGATTCTTTTGGTAGGAATACCATTAATTAGAAGCTCATATGAAACAGAAGTAATGCATTTCATAATGAGATTTATGAAATTTATCGGAAAGCCAAGATTGAGGAGCGAGCCTTTAATAAAATTCCAATTCATTCTGTCATAAGCCTTACTCATATCCGCCTTATAAGCCATCCGTTGTGATTTCCTCTTCCTTGAGGTTGAGATAGTGTGAAATAATTCATTTGCAATCAAAATATTATCCGAGATGCTTCTGCCAGGAACAAATGCATTTTGGAATTCCCCTACCAGCTTCCCCATGATTTTACTTAGTCTATTAGTAATACATTTGGTTATAATCTTCATAATATTATTGCAAAGGCTAATTGGTCGGAAATGTTCCTTCTTTTCAGGCGCAGAAATTTTTGGAATTAGGGTAATGAAAGTTCTATTAAGTTCTTTCAGAATAAAATCTCTGTTGAGCACCCCCAGAACTGCAGAAATAACATCCGATTTAATGAAATGCCAACATCTTTGATAAAATATACCCGGAATACCATCAGGCCCAGGAGACTTCAACGGGCTAAGTTGAAACACAGCCTTCCTAACCTCTCTAGCAGAGAATGGTTTAGCAAGGTAATCCATATCATCCTGATCCAATCGCGAACTTATCCCATTAAAAATACCAGACTCCACGTTCATAAAAGCCTCAAAAGAAACGTCAGTAGAATTGGCCTGAAAAAGATCTGCATAATGGGTGCAGAAAGATTCTCGTATTTCTTCCTCATTATAGATCCATTGCCCACTATCCAATCTAAGACCTTTAATGAAGTTACTTCCAGACCTCCCTTTGACACAATTGAAAAAATATTTTGAACACGTGTCCCCTTCAGACATCCATTTAATCTTTGCCCTTTGTTTCCAATATAGGGACAAAGACTTCGCAAATTCAGTAGTTTTTGAATCCACCATCAAAAATTCATGAATGTTACCATTATTGATTCCTAGTTTCATTGTTTTCTCCAGATCATGATCAAAATCCGTCCATTTACTATTCCATTCCTTCTTCTTCGTAACAGACCACTTTTTAAACGTTGTTCTAGCCCTTGATAATTTCCTAACCAAACGGAATGCAGGAGAGCCATATATTGGAATCTTCCATTCAAACTGTACACCATTCAAACACTCCTCAAAGTTAAAACTCCATGCTTCAAGTTTATAAGGACGACCCTTTTTAACGATGACCAAATCTGAATCAAAAATTATAGGAGCATGATCGGAAATTTGAATGGGAAGATGGACAATGCCTGAGTTAGGAAACACATTATTCCAATCTCATGAGCCAAGAGCTTTATCTAATCTTTCAAAAATGAGATCCCCGGAATTTCTCTTATTACACCAGGTGAATTTTGGTCCCTTAAAATGAATATCCATAAGATTGTGCGATAGTTTCCAACTTCTAAATATTTCCAATCCCCGAATTGGACCTTTCGAACCTCCGATCTTATCTTCTTGATACTCTACTTGATTAAAATCTCCCAAAATAAGAAAGGGTTTAGAAAACGAGTCCAACCAAATGCTTAGATTATTCCAGACGGCTTCCCTTTTGTGCACTTTTGGCTCCCCATAAATAAGACATAAGTACCATAACACCTCCTTACTTTGCATTACTTCAACAATAATAAAATTAGGACTTACATCTAAAAGACGATACGACTCCTTATTCTTAAAACCGAACCAAAGACCACCCCTAGACCCCTCTGCATCTACTCCATAACTAAAAGGAAAAGAACCCCTAAAAATAACATCAACCGAACTAGAGATACATTTAGTTTCACTAAGGAACATAAAATCATAAAAACAGGAGCCTATAATCGCTCTAATTTTTGGTATTGTAGGGGCGAGCGGGTTATTAAGACCCCTACAATTCCAACTCAGCCCTTTCATGGATCCCTAGGGAATTGAGAGAGGTCAATTCCCGCAACACCTTCCATTTCTCCATCCTCTGAACTTGATATCATCATGTCAGTATCTCCAATTTGGATATGAAAGCCCCTCGATATAAAGGGACTACTCCTAGCAATCCTTTTAGAATCAGACGAAACACCATCAGCTTCCTCCTCAAAGTTATACATAACATTCGCAGGACCCTGTCCTGGGTCTGAAAATGCTTTCCTTTTACTCCCATTTTTCTCCACCTGCACCTCCATGCCCTCCTGACCATCATTTCTATCTTGTCCTCTTAGTTTAATTAACCTAGAAATTGATTTCCCCCTTCCAGATCCTCCATTCAGAGGAAGAATAGCAGCTTCCCATTTCCCCATATTCTTCCTCGCAGATTGCATTTCCCCTTCTTCAAATTCCTGCTTTTTCCCATTTGATATCTTCTCTGGAACCATACTAGAAGAAGAGCCCAAAATGAAGCTTGAAGACTGAACACCCATATTAGTAGCAAAATTATTTTCTGCAATGATATCAATATTCACCCTAGGTGGAGGATCCCCACCTGGTAGATGACTGAGACAGCCAGAGTCTCCTACGTTTTCCCCATGCTCAGATAATAAATAGTTAAGATCTTCAACTGCATCCTTGAAAGAAGAACTCTCTGAAATATTCAACCCCTTATAAGAAGAAGAATTTGAGTTAGAGCCCTGCTCATCAGAGCCTGAATTGGATGAAGATAATAATTCTTCAGAACCCTGCACTTCAGATGGATTGATAATAGGAGACATTTCATTTGAAGGATACAGCGGTTGTAAGTGATTCATATCTTCAAAATTCTCCACAGGTTCATGATAGACAAAAGGCAAGGTCACAGGAGCCTCCACCATCTGCCCATAACCCCTGCCCTCATTATCCAATTCAATGATCAAATCCCTTGATTCTACCCTTGCAGCAATAGATCCCAAAATGAATGCATCCTGATTCAGATCAAACTCTTGTTCCCCATGCCCATCAACCCCTTCATAAGGGTCTCCAAAAGCCCAGTCTTGCTCATTAAAGACAGGAAAGATGAAATTTTCTGATTGAGAATCACCTTCAATGTCCACTTCCTGATCACCATCCTCATTACTATTGTAGTTACTATCCAATCCAGCAGCAAGGGGAGAAGAACCATGTAGGTCAGCATCATTAATGTTACCACCCTCACCAGTAAAAGCAAGCCCCTCCTGCCCATCCACCATGAGAACTTCAAACATTCCAATTTCATTCCCTGAAGATACCTCCCCATTGACTACTCCATAACTAGCCTGGCCATACACATTCCCATTTTCTATGTTATTCCTTTCCACTTCCATGAGATAGTTTTCAGACTGATGCACAATACCATTTTCCTGAACCACTCCCTCCCCATGCCCTTGTTGATACTCATGATCTTCATCAACACCATTAGCCATCCCATCCTCATGATCCCTATGTAAACTATTCTCATTTGAAAATTCTTCATTTGCCTCCCTCATAATATGATCTTCATTCACATTATCATAAATAACCGGACTGGTAAATGGAAGAGCATTAATAGCAAACTCCATTCCTGGATAAATACGTCCTCCATCCACCAGCCCTAAATCAAAGTCTATAACTCTTTCCACAAAGTAATCCGCAGGAACGTATGACCCAGCATATCTGCCTAACCTAACCCTTGAAGTAGCATATCTAGTGGTAGAAGGAAGAGCCCTTAAATCCAGATTGAACATAGTATAGTTGTATCTGTTTTGAAAAATCACAAATCCCCTTTCATTTGTTCTTTCAAGGGTATTGTTAATATTAGAGACCACATCCGCCATTCTCTCACTGCATAAGGAAATCTTATGCCCAATTTTACCACAACGAACACAATATTTAAAGACTTCTTCATATTTAAATTGAATCCAGAGCAGTTTATTTCCTTGATAGAGTAAATAAAATCCAGGAATTAGAGGATCATTCAGCATAACATTCACCCTAATTCTTAAATAATCATGCTCAGGAACAACCCCAAATTCTTCCACAGAAAATTCCCCACCAAATAATTGGCCAGCAATATTAGAAATATTTGAATTGAGGTACTCAAAAGGAAGACCACAAATACGCACCCAAAGCTTAGCAGAAGGAAACCTCACAGTTCTTGGGATCATACCTGGTGACCATTTCTTAAAAACCATGAGCGCACCATCCAGGACAATAATATTCCTATTCAGGAGTTCATGAAGATCAAGAGGATTATCAAAATGAATAGCATAGATGTCCCCAACCCTGTAAACCGAAATAGCTCCTCTTGTTGCCCAGTTATCTTCAATCATTCTATTTATACTGTAAGCTCTAAACAGCCTATAGTCAACCAAATATCCCAGAAGACATTTACTCCAGAAACTGAATGAGCTACCAATGTTGTCAGGATTGGGCGCCACAATGCCACCAGCACGAGGATATCTCCATTCATTAATGAGTGGAGGATTGTTATGAACAACTTCTTGGAAATTAATACCATAATGACTATTCTCTTGAGCCTGATTGATATCTTCAGAGAAAAAATGATGAGGCTGGTCCATAATAAATGAAGAGTGATAATATAGAAGGAATGATAAGGTAATAATGTAGATTTAGAGACTGAGTAAAACAGAGTAATTAATAACTGCTGAATTAAGAGAATTATTCGCTTATGTTATTAAGCTATTTCTTCAATTCAATTATCTAGCTGGCTGAGTGTTTTTTTTTTGGTTTTCTTACCTTGGAGCGCAAGGAAACCTTGGGTTTGGGAAAATCTCTGAAAATTCTCTGTATTATCTAATCAAGTGGTCTATTACCTATATTTCGTGCGATTTAATCAGGGTTATTTAAGTTTTATCCTAGTAATCACCTATATTTCGTGTGCTTAGGCCTTAATTTATGAGGATTATTTTGCATTATGATTGGACCTTGGAAGTTATGGGGTTTTCGTCCTGTTTTTGCTTATAATCATTAGGCTTCTGGTTAATTTCTATTGGTTCTTTTCAGTTAACCAATATCTGTCTGCAGAATTGCATCATTGGGCTTGTTTTACTGTGATTTTGGTTCTGCAGGTACTTAGGGGCTACGGTTTTCCTCTTATTTAAGGATTGAATGCTCTGCTTGCATTTATTCATCCCTCAATTTCTCTCTGTTCTTCATTCAGCAGTTATTATTCCAATAATAGTTACTTCAATTCTAAGCAAATATTAATGAAAAGTCCAACCAAGCATTTTTATTTTATTGAGGGCACGATCTTGGAAATCTTTCCCAACATTATTTTAATCTTTAAAATAGTGTGCCTGACTGCCTATATTACAATAGATAGATGGATCTCACTCCAAGTTCTTCCAAACCCAACATTAATGGAAGTAAAAAAAAGCATATTTGGTGGTTTGATGGTAGTAATTTTAGTGTTAATATGGAAGGCAATGAAATTCTTATGGTTAAAGCCAAAGAAGATAGAGAGGTGCCTAAGAAAACAAGGTATTAAGGGGAATACCTACAAACCCTTTCTTGGAGACATTAAGGAGCTTGTCAAACGAACGAAAGAGTCAATGCTCAAACCCATCAACATCTCTGATAATCCTCTTCCTCGTATGATGGCTTTTGTTCACCACACCATTCAAACACATGGTAATCAAATAATCACCATTTCTACTTTTTCGTCACTTATTTTACTTCAGACAATACATATATTTGATCAATCGCAAATTCTCATTTGTGAAGGGGAGACCCGTCGCAAACTTAAGACGAGTCAAGCCCCCCTCACAAAGAGCAAGTGAAGGGCAAATGTCGCCCCATCTTAAGTGAGACTCGCTAAATATCGGACAATTATATTTTTATTTTCCTAAACAAAAAAACTTCTTTGACTTACATTTTTATTTTCCTAATTGTCATGTACGTACAGGTAAAAATTGTTTTGCATGGATCGGTCCGGTACCATGGTTAATCATTTCTGAACCAGACAAAGTACAAGAAATACTCACAAACTATGAAGATTTTCGTAAGCCTGATCAAGAACTGACCAAGGCATTCATGATAGGACTTTTTAGCAAAGAAGGTGATACATGGGCTAAACATCGGACAATTATCAACCCTGCATTCCGTATGGACAAGCTCAAGGTAAATTTTCGATTGGCCAGGTGTAGCTAATTTTCAAAAATTAGGATCAAGTTAAATATGTCATTTAATTAATAAATTTAGAATTTTGTAGTAAAAATAAAAGTTTGACATTATTGTAAACATAAAAATCATTTCAAATTTCTATGAGCGAGTAGTGAGAACTGAAAGTAATAATAATTACAATAAAAGTAGTGAAATTAACAGTATTGTATATGAGAGTAGTAAAAGTAACAATAATGATAACTCGATTAATGAAAGAGACATGAATAATAATGAAGGTAGTGAAAGTAAGAACACTAACAACGGGAGAAAGTATGAGCAATTAGCTAACTAATCGATTTAAGAAAATATATTTTATTTAAATATATAAGTTTGATAAGAATTATCGGGAATACTGAATTAACCGTTAAAATAGCATGATTATCAACGAAACAATAGTAACCCCATGAGTAGTAAACGTGATAATATTCACATGGAGTGTCGTGAAAGTAATAATAATAATATTAAGAGCCATGAGTACTGGATGTGTCTTCAAAGTTTCTTGATAAAGTTTACTTGTGACACCCTGCGATTTTGCAATAAAGTAAACACATAGACGATTTGCAGCAGAATAATACGGGTTTTTAAAAACTTTAAAAGCAAAACCGCGAATGTCACTATATTATAAAACCAAAACTTAATTTAATAAATCGTTTATACACATTGTATCTTAGATAAATGATACGAAAATTACTCCGAAAGAATAAGGTTCGTTAGCTTGCAGTGGAAACAGTTTCAAAGAATAATAAAATAAGGGATATTTGCTTTGAAATCCGTCAAGATCTCAAAACAATGGGATATTTGCTCGAACTAGACCTATAATTCGAACAATGGTGATTGAATCGCAAGACCTATTGCTATCAATCGTGTCAATGTCTGAAACGCGTCAACAAAAACAAGGTTGGAACGAAAACTCGTCGATCATATGTTTACAAAATTTGCAAACACCAAAAGCTTCAGCTTTAATTCTTATTCATTCAATGTCTTCTCATAAGCAATACATATGAGCTCTATTTATACTAGCTAATAATCAACCTAACTGCATTGTTTCATACTCCTAAACTGAATAGAAAGACATAGCAGATTTTCCTTAAACTGACTTTCCTAAAACTATTCTAATTGGCCTTGCCTTATTCTATAATTACCTAATTATGACATATGGTAAATATGCTGAAATAATTAATCAACAATAAAATAATATAAGCTAAATTTATTCTATTCCATACTCGACTAGGACTAGTTGTAACGTTCATATCCTTGACATTCATCACAACCTCGTCATATTTATTTGAGCTCATCATTTTTGGATCATCCCCTCTCCCTTCGAAATGAATTGTCCTCAATTCATGTAGTCTAAACCCTCCATGATCAAATACCAACCTTACAAGTCCAGATGCAAAATTGATGACAATAATTAGTAATAAGCTTGATTTTCAAGTTCTCTTGTATCATCTTAACTTGCTTCCATCCTGCCACCCATCTTGAACGAGGTTATTAAAACCATCTCTTAGTTTTCTTAAACAACCGTAACATGTATCACCTATAATCTTGTCAAATAGAATTTGATTTCGTTCCTTTTCTTCAAAATTGACCTTATAAAAATTTATAGATCGTGCAACTTCATAATCAAGAATATCACATGTTCCCTCTTCAAGATAATCGTCAAAAATAGGAGGCAATGTTGGATCAAACTTAACATTGTCCTCGTAGATGCTTTCTAATAAGAATACTCCCATCATCTCTTCTTCTCTCTCTCTTTTTTTTGGATGAATAGTACACGTGAACAGTAATTTTTTTTTTTATGGAAAACAGTACCACGTAATCAAAACCGATTAACCCTCAAATTACCTCGCTCGAGTTTAACCCTTGAACTCTAATCGCAATTAGAAATTCAACTAATAACTTGACTTTGAAACCTAGGACCGTCTAGATTTAGGGAAATCAAGAGCCGAAGCTCTGATACCACTTATGATACGAAAATTACTCCGAAAGAAAAAAGTTCGTTAACTTGCAGCGGAAACAGTTTTAAAGAATTATAAAATAAGGGATATTTGCTTTGAAATCCGTCAAGATCTCAAATGGGATATTTGCTCGAACTAGACCTATAATTCGAACAATGGTGATTGAATCACAAGACCTATTGTTATCAATCGTGTCAATGTCTGAAACGTGTCAACAAAAACAAGGTTGGAACGAAAACTCGTCGATCCTATGTTTACAAAATTTGCAAACACCAAAAGTTTCAGCTTTAATTCTTATTCATTCAATGTCTTCTCATAGCAATACATATAAGCTCTATTTATACTAGCTAATAATCAACCTAACTGCCTTGTTTCATACTCCTAAACTGAATAGAAAGACATAGCAGATTTTCCTTAAACTGACTTTCCTAAAACTATTCTAATTGGCCTTGCCTTATTCTATAATTACCTAATTATGACATATGGTAAATATACAGAAATAATTAAACAACAATAAAATAATATAAGCGAAATTTATTCTATGCCATACTGGACTAGGACTAGTTGTAACGTTCATATCCTTGACATTCATCACAACCTCGTCATCTTTATTTGAGCTCATCATTTTTGGATCAATAAATACAAGGGACATCGATCCCTTAATAAAACACAGTAAAAATAATAATCTAATATAAACTACACGCTACGGGTGAATCGCTGTAAGAACAACGCTCGCTAGCTCACTCGCCACAACCCAATGGAAACATCAACCTGCATCTTATTCAATCATTAAAAATGAATGCCACAGTCAGTGGGGAGTAACTCAGGGTTCTCCCAGCCATATCACATCAAAACGCACATAAATAAGCATATAATCATGTGTCATCATGCAAACATATATATCATGCCGGATGTGAGAATAGCATTACGATAATAACAATATACGAGTAAAGGAAGCCATCATCCATCATCATCATGCAATACACGACTCGGGGAAGACTCCCTTAGGCAACTATATACTCACTAGGGCTTACATCTCACCGTTAGTGGCATATTCTTGATAAGGTAGGGACTCGACACATAACCAAGTCAATCATCTATTTCATGCAAGAATCCAACTTAATGTTCACATATGATTCGACTTACAAACAACCATCCAAACATACGAATGTAACAACATAACTTTCACGGTAAATGGCACGCACTAACATCATGCACAATAGCAAGACAAGTCAATGGAAGTCCATGGGATAAGATGTTTCCCTGAACCGTATACGATAAGACGTTACGTATACTCATGACTTAGACAAACGTATCCACGGGGTAAGACGTTCCCCGGAACCATGTACGATAAGACGTTTCGCACACACAAGACTTAGACAAACATGTCCACGGGGTAAGACGTTCCCCGGAACCGTGTACGATAAGACTTTTTGCACACACAAGACTCTAATCCTTTTTGGTAGGACGACGATAATAATACGTTCCTAGTCTAAACCTGGCCAGACTCTCGGGATAAGACGTTTCCCGATTCGACATGTGGTATGACGTTACACATCCAAGACTCGATCAACACAAAGGACGTCGAGTACCCCAAATTCGGCTAAACCACACGAAAGAGGCGGAAAGAGATCTATAGTCAAAAGTCAAGCTAGTACGCTACATGCAATGACACCACCTTGCAAGGATGCAACATTTGACGGTCGGGTCGATCAACGCATTGCGTTCACCTCCTAACAACATCGTCATATCCCCACTAAAACATGCATTCAAGCATTAAGGATACACCCCATCGCTACGACATTCCAGTTTAACTAGTATGAAGGTGTAGCCAGGAAATGAGAGTTCAAAGCACCCAACGAGTAGTGCTCAAATCATTACATAAGGCTAACCGACTCAAGGGGGGAACATACTTAAAACCGTCACCAAACATGTGATAAAGCATAATATAAATGTAACAATGATAAACACGAGACAATACGTGATTACATAAGCATTAGACCAAGTTTAAGAAGTATAATGAATAAGAAACATAGATCTCATCTCAAAACAAAAAGTTTGGAAACTAACTAAAACAAGGGTCCAATTCAAATGCAGAAATTCCAAGTGGGGGTGATAGCTTATCCTCTTACGGTTCCAACGGTAGGTCGCAAGCCCAAAAAAAGCAAGTAACAAAGGATATATGATCATTTTACAAAAATGGGTAAGTGCAGGAAAACTGCAGTCGTCACGACCGTGACTTGTATGTCACGATCGTGACAGGTATTTCACGATCGTGACCTGCATGTCACGCCCGTGAAAGGTCTTTCACTCAAGGGTATTGGTTCTGCCTCTTATTCACGCCCGTGATATATAGGTCACGCCCGTGACTTGGGTCGAGACAGCTCTTCTTTGTTCTAAACTCAACCATGGCTTCCCCAAAATAGATACACACACAAGTTTAACAACAATGAATGATTGAAACCAACAACATATATGTAACCTTGCATAAGATTAACATAAAATAAGCATATGAGATGGATTAAACATATAAATGAGTAATAAACACTTATTCATGTGAAATCAACACAAAGAATTCATCTTTCACTAGTAAATACAACAATTAACACATAAAATACATATTGATATCGAGTAACCCATCACCGTTACCTCGATTAGCACTTCAAATCTTCATTGTCCAAGCTATCCATCAACCCACATGAATTTCTTGACCCAAAATCTTCAAAGTCCAACTTTTCCCGATAAATAAAGCGACAAGAACCCTAAACCAAAATATGGTAGAAGACAGTTTTAAAATAAAGTCAAAAGTTTCGATCTTTTATTGGCTAGAAATAAAGAGGACGGTAAGAGGATTCCGAAACATTAAACGGAATTGAATTACGTTAACAAACGAAGAAGTTACGCCCGTCTTAAGTTTAGATCTAGAAAATGGGTTTTATAAAAAGTTGGAGGAAATGGATATTTTATGGTATGAAAATGAAGAGGAGGATGAGAGGAGAAGGTTGATATAAAAATCGTCGTGTTTCGTTGAGAGACGGAGAAATGGTATCCGTCTTAAGATTATAAAGTTATGGAGGTTTAATGGTGTTTTTGGTGTTTGAGGAGGAAGATGAAGTGAATGAATATGTTGCTGAAATTTGAGGGGGAAGAAGGAGTATTTGTTGGGTCTATTTTTAGAAGATGAATAATAGAAGGCCCAAATTTCATATCGGATCGACTCACTTGGATTTTCGCTTAGAATCCGATTATGAACTCATAACGGACTGAAATACGACAGTTTCTACCCAACTAAACTAAATTCTATTTAACATTAATTTAAAGCCACGAAATCATAAATTGTCGACTTAAAATATTTTACGAATAAAAGTAAAAGACGAATTTATAAAATTTACGACTTTAGTAAATTATTAATTATTATAAAATTTAGGGTGTTACATTACTTGTCGGGACCGGGCACGTCGTTAATTTTATTTATAGTTGATAAAATAAGTTTTTTTTAAAAAATTCATATAGTAAATGTTTATCAGTTTTTTGATCGGAGGTAAACTTTATCAAAAATGAAAGTAGTGAAAAGAAGATTTAAACTTTAATGGTATTACATAAATATATAAAAATTAGGGAAATTCTGATCTATGTTGTACCCATGAGTTTTTCACTTTTTCAATGTTGTACCCTTGAGTTTTTTATATTCAACATTGTACCCTTAAACTTCTTATATAATTTTCAATCGTGACCTTGTTTAACTCTCCATTAACTTTATCACCATTAAATAACATTACTTTGACCTTTATTTTAACTCATTAATGTTGTATCGCCATTCTATATGAGAAGTATCACAAATCACTAATAAGCACAAACTACTACTAAAAACAACCGTCATGATTCATGACAAGATAATTGAGATTTGATGAATTTGTAACAAGTCGTATACTATTTGGTAGTTTAATGGGTAATTCGGCAAACTAATAACTAAATGAGTAGGTTATCGAGTAATTAGAATGGTAAATAGACGATTTAATAGGTCAATTAAGAAACTAATTATAAGTTAGCAAAGACTATAAATAAGGTCATAGTATAGAGTAATGTATAGAATTTAGGGGTACACCATAGAATTAAAAAAAATGTAGGGGGTGCAACATAGAAAACCGAAAAACTCGAGGGTACACCGTAGAATATCCTAAAAATTATATACTATATAGTTTAGATATATAAAGATGTTAGTTATTTAGTATATATAAATAAAACAAGTAGATTTTGTTTAGGAAATTATAAATAGGTAAATAAATCAAGATTTTTAAAAGATACAATAGTTCATAAATATTTAGAGCTGATTTCTTATTAGATTATAATAATGAACGCTTTTAAATGACATTCTAATCTAATATTTAATATTTATTCATTTAGTTATATTAGATTATTACATTGATGTCTTTTGCCACGGGAAATTTTTGTTTGACAATATGTTTAACGACGATGTGCAACGTTTCGAAGGAACAGTTTGGATCGTATTATCTTGTGCAATATCTTTCATATAAAGGTAGATGCAAGGGTGTTCAGGTAAAGATTTTTTTGTCTCTCCTAATATTTTTAAGTTGTTACCTTTGAAACCTACAAATTTTTAAGATCAAATGAATAGAATAATAGACATCATAACTTTTAGTAGCTCAAAGCATTGTTATATTGCTACGGCTAGTCGGCAAGGTAAAGGAAACGAAAACAAATAATCATAAGTAATTAAAGGTATTTATTCCCATATGAATCGGTGATGGCAAAACTTGAGACACACCACGTAACATTTATTTACGTTTCAGGTATAAAAGTCCCCAAAATTGTACAGAATGGACTCCCTAAACACCAACCAAAAAAATCGCCTTACGTAAAAAATGAATCTCATGTTTGCAAAACATAAAATCGGTGGCTGCAAAATTATCGAACATTAATGTACTTTGATTGATAAATGTGAACTAGTTCTATTACCCGTGAAATTTACAGGTATGTTTATAGCGGAATACTTACATTTTACTTTTGATGTTGAATCTTGCGGAATCTGCAAGATTGCAATTATATAAGTATAACTTATGTCGGGGCTTTCAACAAATTATTAGGTCGGCGAGTATATTTATTCTACCTATTTAAATAAGAAAATTATTCTTTTGCTTCCTAAAAAACCAACAATATGAGAAATATATATTTAACTATGAATAATGAGACCAAATGGTCCGGCCCGGTTTGGTCTTTGGTCCGGACTATTGAGTGAACACCCCTAGATACACCGTACATGGGAAAATTTAGGGTTAGAGTCTTAACATATTTGATAGTACATACATAGGCAGGAAAAAAATTCATGAAAAAGTGACACGTGTACATGATGACGTGTAGTCGTTTTTCTTTTATCGTTTTATATAGATTAGTCTTGAAGTCTTTAGGCGTTGTTTTGTAACCGGCTAAATTGAGACAATCAGCACGTTATCAGAGATGACTCATGTGTTAGTAAAACAAAAAGCTAAGTGCTTAGATAATAGTCTGCCACATGTCATTCAGTTAGATATTCAACATCACTTTGAATGTTATTATTATATAAAGGGTTTTTCTACATGATACCCCTGTATTTTTTCGAATTTCACATTGTACCCCTCCTTTTTTTGAAATCTACATGGTACCCCTAAACTTAATGAAAACATCTCAAAATACCCAAAATGCAATAATCAGCCTCTTTTAAACTTAATGTATTATTTACTTAGTTTAGGGGTAGCATGTAGATTTCAAAAAGGGAGGGGTATCATGTAGAATTCGAAAACACACAAGGGTACCATGTAGAATAACCCTTATATAAAAGTGTAAAATAAATAAATAAACAAGTTTGTATATTCGTGCAATGCACGGGTTAGTTTAGAATCTTATTTGAGGTCATACTCTATTTATGAAGTATTTCCATATAATTATTGTTAAAAAAAATTATGAATTTGTGCTATGGGGAAATAAAAGATGACCGTGGCCAAAGTTATGACATCTTAACTTTCTGATTCATTATTCTATACAACTATTGTACTCTAAGTATTCGTAAATTTTACTAAGCCAGTAGTAGAAAATGAGATAGTTCCTTACCTCAACAAACTAAATCACTTGAAATAAAATAACTTAGTTTGTACTAGTATAAATTTGAAATATAAACAACTCTAGTTTTTTTTATTTTGTACAAGTCCTTGTTACCCCCATAACGTTTTTCAGAATCGTGTTCATGCTAATAGTTTAATAAGCCCTACCAAAATAATTCATCAGTCCTGATCATTTGTTGTCCTTTTTTTTTGGTGTCTCAGTTGTTGTTATTTTTATATAAGGAGGGTATTTTATGAGTAATTTGAACCTCAATGGGTCTATTGTCCATTTATCATCTACTAAGTAGAATCACAAATGACACCCTACTATTTCATTGGTCTTTGTGCCAAAATAAAAGGACAACAAATGACTGAGACGAAGGGAGTATTAAACTTACGCAATCATGAATTATATTAAAAAATCATGTGATAACGGTCTTAACGCATTCCAGGTGACCTAGAAGTTGCTTGAATGCTTGGTGATTTTTTAATTTTTCATTTTTTTTTTAACTTTTTTTGCTTCTACAAAAGAAATGTGGTGTTGATGAGGTGGAGAGTATATATTGTAGAAGTGATAAATGTTGATGTGTCGATAAGTTAAGTGTTTAGTTTGTTTTTTTTTTATTATATATAGATAAATATTCTATAAAAAATTTATTTCCGGCTCCCAACATTAATTACAAAATTCAAATTTAGAACTGATCACCTTCTTTTAAGTCATAATTTCATTGTAAAATTTAAAATTGGAGATGAGTAATCATATGCCTCTTATTTTTTAATAGATTTACAATTTGCGATAAAAAAAATTTAAAAAAAAATTCAGACATAACATTAATTTAAAGGCATGAAAAATTCAAAAACATTTGTTAGGCTGCAAACCCATGTCCCGCATCAGTAGAATAAAGGTGAAACAAGATTTTTATAAGTGTCCACAACATATAATATTACGAGACCTTTTAGAAAGAAGCTCAAGAGTAACTCCCTGAGGACTTGACCCAAAGCAGACAATATTGTACTATTATGGATAGTGAACAATGGCGCAACATAGGCCCTGCAAGAGGTATCGACGCTTTTACATAACAAGTGGTATAAGAGCCCAAAGTTAAAAACTTGGGCCTATGCCCTACAACGTACAAATGGAGGAGCTTGGAGGGCAAAACATATAGCATTCGCGAGTCATAGACGCATAGGATCGATGTGACAGACTGTTTGAAAATCTCAAGTCCATGGGTAGGGTTGAGCAAAAATATATGATACGGTTTTAATATACGGATCCGATACGGTATACGGTTTTAATTACACGGATTTTCGGGTACACGATACGAATTTCCGGGTATACGATACGGTTTTTAAAAAAACCGTACCGGGTCCAGGAAAATCAAAACCGGGTATACGGTTTTGACCCGGTTTAATTAAAAATAACCAAAAAAAAAGTTGTAAGTAAAATTTTGTTTTCTATTTTGACTATATGGGTGAAATTTTGAGCACCAATCATTTTATGTGAAATTTGTAATATACGCAACACACTTTATCAATGACAAATTTCTGTGTGAAATTTTGCAAATTTTTATTTTGCTATTTTACCTACTGACTTTGCAAGTAATTGTGTTTTGTAATAATGATCCTAGTGGATTATATAAACATCTTATTTATTAGTCGTTACTAATGTTGTGGACTCGAATTCCAGGTTTGAGCATTATCAATTAAACCGGATCCGGGTATACGGTTTTCGGGTACCCGGTTAAACCGGGTATACGAAAACCGGGTACCCGGTTAAAACGGGTCGGATTCGGGTTCTAATTTTTGGCCTTCCAAAAACCGGGTACCCGATACGGTTATTAAAACCGTATCGGGTACCCGGTTTTGCTCACCCCTATCCATGGGTGATACGTTGGTGAAACATCGAGTCAAGAGTTGGAGGTGACGTATACTATAAGGCATGGAATTCCTAGCTTGGGGTGGATCCTTGAGCAACCTCGGTCTAGGGCTAAATGGATTAAAGGCGCCATAAGTCTTGTGGGACAAAGACCATTTGTATACTAGAATTGTAGATCAGGTGAACCCTTATCAGGTTAGGTGCCACAGGTCTGGCGGGTTCTTTTCAGCTTGGATGCCATAAACTGTTGTATTTTAGGACTTATGGATTGACATACCCAATCCAAGGTATATTGAATGCAAAGGAGTTTGATATGCATGTGTAGAACAATCTCAAGTGGGACACAATGCACATGCAAGCCTAGAAGCATGTGAGGGCGCTTACTCGCCAGGCGGTGACATGTGGTATGGCTCAGTAGCATGGTGTGTCGGTAAAGGTGAGGCTATTAAGACTTGGTGATGCTTAGGGTGCCTAGAAATTGGTTGGGGTTGTACGGTGTGGGAAGTTCTCCATGGAGATCAAGGTCAGAGTTACGATAATGGTCCTTGGTTTGAGGGGAGGATTTTTAGGGTGCAAATCCATGCATGTTCCACATCGGTAGAATAAAGGTAAAAGAAGATCTTTATAATTATTTACAACATATAGTAGTAAGAGGCCTTTTGGTAAGAAGTCAAAGAGTAAATCTGTGAAGGCTTTGTTGGAGTAAGTGTCCTCAATAATAGTGCGATCACTTAATTAAATCTCAATAATAAGAATACAAAGGGATGATTAACATTATAGTCAACTGGTCCACATTAATCGGTAACGATTGGCTTACTAGAGTTTGACGTTATTGTCGTATGACGGTGGTGATCAATTGATCCCTTGAGGTCACACCGAAAGGACAATTCCTTAATCATGAAAATTAATTAATTGTATAGCGATACAGATTAATTAATCCCTTAAATAGAACAAGTTTATGTTATAAGTGAGAATCATGTCTTATTGTAAAATGATTAAATAAGATTCAATTTGATAATATAATCGTTATATTAGTAAGAATGCTTAATGTTTATGAAACATTTGAGATAAGCATAATTGGTTGATCATAATTACAATTGGTTTTAGATTATGTTAACCAAATATGAGATGACCCATTATATATATATATGTGATTATAAATTATTACTTAAAATGTTAAGTTTAATTTATTTGTTATAAGATTGCATTTAAATTAGTTAAATGTACCTTTATAAGCAAAGTTACATGTCACATGTCACATATCACATGTGTGACAAATGACAAAATCACAAGATAAAAAGGACACCCATGTTATCACATGGAAACCGGTTTTAGGGGTTATAGGCTAGGTGTTTAGGCTTTAATTGTTGCTCTAATTAAGAATTAGACATCACGATCACTACCTACACCTAGACTCCTAGCTACAACATTGTAAAGACAAAAAGTTAAACATGTTCACCTTCTCCTATGGGGTGGCCGGTTATTGTGATAGAAATAAGGAGATGATTTTCTTCTTGATTACTACTTGTCATCTTACATTCTAATTAATATACGTTGTTAATTTTTTTCTCACACAAGAAACTTAAGAAGCTTCACACAAACACAAGTTCTCATATTTCTAATATCTTGAGATTATTACTAAGAGTAATGATAATAATATTAGACTTATTATTAAGGGCTTCTCTCATATTATTCTCGTAAAAATAATAAAAGAGGGATTATGGATAGTCTAGGTTCAACAAAATGAGAGTTCCTATACTTGGAACTTGTGGAAATTCATACCAAAATCATCTAGCTCAAGAACAAGAATAGGAAGGAGTCTTATCCTTGTGCCCTTTACTCGTCCAAGTAGCATTGTGAGGAACAAATTTCTTCTCTACTTTGTTTTCATTTAGTTTGCATGCACTAGATCTAGGAAACTAATTAAATGGTTAATTAGTTGATCATAACAAGTGTCTTATGAGTAGGTATTTGAACCTAACAGGCTTGACCCAAAGCGAAAATTATCGTACTATTATGGTTCGTGGACCTCGGCGCAGCAGAGGCCCTGCAAGAGGTATCAACACTTCATACAATAATAAATCACAGATCATGGTAATAAATTTGTAATCTTAATTGATAAAAAAACTCCAAACTTAAAAGTAAATGAAATCGATTACAAGTAACATTTTGAATAAGGTGTCAAAAAAACAAATGTAAAAGTAAATGTCAATACGAATTAGGACACAAAAGTATATTGAGTTTTAATTTAATTTTGAAAACGAGAAAAATGATCGGATCATTTGTTTATGTAATGTTTTGGTGTCTCATGCATTTGTATATCATATTGGGAAGGTTTTTGATGAATACTTCAATCATCCAATTGCACTATTGTCCACTTGTTATGCATTAAGAAAAATTACATATGATCTTCTTCCCTCTCATTGGACTGTGTACTAAAAATAAAGGTAAAAAATGACTGAGAAAGAGATAGTGTACATGAATGTGTTATTCGTTTTATTTAATACTCCGTAGTAATGAATGAGGTATACAAAATATTATACCACATATGATAGCCTAACAAGGTTACTTGTTCGAGTTCGAGTTGGATTACTAGGGTTGTAAAGCTCTCCTTTTTGAATTAACATTGCTCCATTTGTAATGCTTGAACTTAAGGCCTCTCGTAAGATAGAACAATGTCTTACTAGTTGATTTAAGTGTTCACATGCTTATAAGAAAATTTTTACGGATAATAAATTAGGTGAATTCTAAAACATATTGCGCTGCTGGAATGAATGAAATGGAGCATAGTACTACGTGATATTTTTGTTCATATAAAGACTAATATTGTATTTATAGCATAATACATGGAGTGAAAGCCCTTTTTATTTGATTCAGGATTGTTTTGGAATAAGGCAAAATAATTTGTTAAAATGCATGTCCTATCTCTATATGAAGTAATCATCATTCGCTACATACTTAAGATCTACTTATTCTACAATTTGCAGAAATCATCAAGATAATGGAGTAATGTTTATACTAAATGTTGGTTATTATACTATTACCATTACCGCCTATATTTAGTTTGAAAATAAACATAACCTAGGTTGATTAGATATAAATCATTTCCATGATTGATTCACAAGTTTCCGTCTAATAAATAGGTTATTGATCGATTTTGTGCTGAAGTCAATTATACTTTGATGAGCAGAATGTGTGCCCCATCATATATGAAAGTTGTAGTACGATGATCAATTCGTGGGAAGAAATATTGTCAACCAAAGGTGGATCAAGTGAGATAGACGTATGGCCTTTCCTTGAGAATTTATCTGGTGATTTTATCTCTCGCGCGACTTTTAGCAGTAGCTATGAACAGGGTAAGATCATATTTGATCTGCAAACAGAATATGTCAACTTAGCATTATTGAGTCTACAAGCGACAAATTACATCCCTGGATGGAGGTATTATTGTTTATTCTACCAGTTATCGTACAAATGTCCCACTATTAATTATTGTTGTTGTTGTTGTTGTTGTTTTTGTTGACTACGTTGTGGTTAGTTGCTGCAGTGACTATTATTGTTAACTTTTTTTTAATAAACTTTAACCTAATTATTATTGATTCCTATGTAATTTAATAGTATATATAAACCGAAAATCAAAGCTTTTGGTGAACGAATGTGTCACTTTATTTTTTTTGACAGATGTATTTAATTAGATAAATAAATTAGTACTCCTTTCATCTCAATCATTTGTTTACCCTTAATTTAAATACCCCTCATAAAGAATAGGAAAAATCGATAAGAATAATCCGACCTTTTTGCTCAATCTTACCAAAATGGTCCGACATTTCATTAATCCAAGAATAATCCCACCTTGAGGTTGCGTCTTCCCAAAATAGGCATGTACCTGTTGGTGACATGTGAAAGAGATAACAATGACCATTATGTCATCTCATTCATTCTCAATTATTATCCACCTTCAACCTTACCACCACCACCACAAATCAAGATTTCTCACTATTAGTAACCCCGAGCTACTGCCTAATCTATTTTCTAATTTATTTCACTAATTTAGAATGGTTTACCCCGGTTAAGCGCGAAACAAAATTTTGTACTAAAAATAAAGTGAATAATACTAAATAGTAATTTAAAATTAAATTTACCAAGAAATGATATTGCATGTGTTACATCTACAATTATGTTATACTTTAATTCAAGCTTATTACTTAGATCATTATTAGACCATTCCCGCTTGTAAACAATAATTAAATTGCAGATATTTACCAACAAAGAGAAACATACGAATTAAGGAAATCAAAGGAGAGATAAAAGAAACGTTGACAAGAATGATAGAGTCAAGGAAGACAGAAATGGAGGGAGGGACAATAATGAAGGATGATTTGCTAGGCGTACTATTGGAGTCAAATATGAGAAAAACTAAGGAAAATGGATGTAAAAATGGAGGTTTAACAACAAATGAGGTGGCTCAAGAATGTGAACTATTTTACTTGGCTGGGTCTGAAACCACTTCTAGTTTGTTGGTGTGGACTTTTATTTTATTGAGCAAACATTCTATTTGGCAAGAACGTGCTAGAAATGAAGTTTTCCAGGAATTCGGAAAGGAAGGTCGACCCAACTTTGAGGGTTTGAATCGTCTTAAAATCGTAAGTACCTTAATTATATTTCTTTATAACTTCTTAGATAGTAAATATTTTCGCTTCGTAAGTTACATGTTTTTTTGGGAGGGGTGGTGAATTATACGTTTACTTGTGACTTCTTTACTTTATTGGTCATTGTTAACTCATTATCATTTGTGTAACAAGAGTCTCTTAAATTATATACATCTTAAGGTTAAAACACTCAAAAAATATCTTATTTGGAAAAATGGACAAGTTTTTTTTTGTTAGTCTCTAGGCATTATGTTTTCGTCTCATCTAACATAGTAACTCGTTTGAAGTTTAAGACGAATATGCTCTCTTAAACATGAATTTGTGTCATCCACGCGACAAAAAACATTTTTTGATTAGACATTTTTTAAAACTAAACTCATAAAAAAAAATTAGTCTAAGAGTCAAAATCGTCTTGAGAATAGCATCATATATATTGGTAAGGGTTTCATTATGTAAGATTCTTTGACACTTCCACGTTTGATCAAAGGAGAGTGTATTTTGATGGTTGTTGTTTTAGAGAGGGGAGAGATGAGAGACTAATGAGTGTAGACTGTGTAGTAGGTTTTTTTAGACTATGTAATAGTCGCCTTTTAAAGATATAGCATTCCGTTTGTTCCATAATATAAGTCTTTTTAGTTTATTTCTTAAGAAGTAAGGATGTATTGGAATGGTTTATTATTAGTTATGCGTTATAAATGCTCTTTGAAAATAGAAAATCAATTTTTTTTATCAAGAAAATGTATAAATTATCTCTTTTTTTATAATTTTTAGTGCTTGAAAAATGAAAATAACTTGTAAGGAAATTGAAAAATGAGTTATAAAATGTTTTTTTTTTTCTAAAACAACTGATATTATGGAACTGAGTAAGTATGAGTTTATAACCAAGGGCACTTAGGTCATATTCTAAAATTGTATAAGAGAGTAAGTTCCGAAATCTGAATTGTATAAAGGAGTAATCTTCAATTCACCCTAATAAATAACTTGTTGATTTTTTTTAATATATGTTCTCCTTTTTGAAAATTTTCAAATTATTTTGTACAGTTTTCGAATCATATATATCATTTGGCAAAAGGTCACTGGTTTTCAAATTATTTTCTACAAAGTACTATTTAAATAAATCTAAACTAGTGTGAAAAAAAAAATTCCTCCAATTCTTCATTGATGTCATGTTCTAAGGTATTGCTCTTGCTTACAATCACTATTTTGGTTTTGGATTATTCCAAATCAATTGTATAGGTATCGATGATTCTACATGAGGTACTTAGGTTGTACCCACCGGCTTATATGATTATGAGAAAGGTTTACAAGGACTTAAAGCTAAAGGAGTTACTGATTCCAGCGGGAACGGAAATTATTATTCCGCTTGGTGTTGTTCATCAAGATTCTAGTGTTTGGGGTGACGATTCAAAAGATTTTAATCCTAAGCGATTTTCCGAAGGCGTTTTCGAAGCAACCAAAGGCAAACCCATATACTTTCCTTTTAGTGCTGGTCCACGAAGTTGCATTGGAAAAAATTTCGCACTCTTGGAAGCAAAGCTCACCTTGACCATGATTTTACAACGCTTCGCTTTTCATCTGTCACCAACTTATTCTCATGCACCCTATGTTATCATGACTATTAAACCTCAGCATGAAGCTAACTTGGTCTTTAGTAAACTGTTTTCTTAAAACTTACACACGTCATTATACAAATTATTTTATATAATCATTTATAATTATTATAACAATGAAAATTACTATCAAAGTTCAATTCACATGTATTAATTTCCTCATTTAAAATTTAGTTAAATTGCATAAATTTGTTTGGTTCATCATGTAGGTATTCAATGCGAAATATTTAGTAATATAAGAATATGTTAATGTGTTTGAACATTTGACCAAACTAATCAAATATGATTATTAAGTCATTTATTCTCCTTTATTTTCATGAGTTACAAGATTTTTTTGACATGGTCAATAACATCATTTTTAATGGTGATAGTTGTATTAGGTAGAATCACGTGCTTCACACGATCATTTTTTATACTTGGTTTGATAAATTCTGATAATAATGTGAATGTCTACTCGTAACAAAGATTATTAGTTTTTTAGGTCGGCGTTGTCGAGGTGACACCCCGCGATTATGCAATAAAGTAAACACATAGATTTCAGCGGAAAATATGAGATTTTAAAATTTTAAAAGCAAAACCGCGAATGTCACTAAATCAAGAAAATCAAAACTTATTTAAGAAATCTTTTACACAAAAGGTAACTTAATAAACACAAAGGATCTTAGTCTTTTGATAAATAAACAAATAAAATAATAAAAACTATTATAAACTACAACTCTAAGGGTGATTCGTTAAACAATATCATGAGCATATGAGGACAAATAGAGACATGACAGTGATAGACCTCAAGACTAGGTAAGACACACCTATAATTGGCAATCGTATAGGCACTAGATGACTTGTATCTCACCACTAACAACCATAAAATCAAAGAGGTTAGAAACGGGAAAAGACTCTACCAAGGGACAATCAACCAACCCGGCTCATCAAATCAACCATCCAAAACAATCTTATCGACACTAAGTGTCTTACATCTCACCCTTAATGTCGATATGATCGTAGACTCGAAGGGGAATACGATAAAAATCATCCAAACATACTCTCACGGTAAATGAAATGCACTAGCATCGGTACTTTGCAAGACAAGAAGAACAAGTCTACGGGTGAACATTTCCCGAGACCGTATGCGATAAAATTTTTGCATACACAAGACTCTAATTCTACTGGTAGGACGACGATCATATAATACGGTCCTAATCTAAACCTGGACAGACTCATACGATAAACATTTCGTATCCAAGATTCGATTCACACAACGACAGCCGAGTACCCCAAATTCGGCACAACAGCACAAAAGGGGAGGAAAGAGTTCAAACACCCAAATCCGGCTCATCGGCATGGAAGTACGGTTACTTGCAATAACACCAACTCACACGAATGCAACATTGTGATACGATGAATTATTGTGATATTGTTAATTGATTGATTGATGATTATGATTGAGTTCGGGTTTGGAGTTTTGAGTGGTTCCTTGATTTCTATTTTAGCGATCCCACGGGAGACGGATCACACCCCGAGTTCGCTTCTCGTAGCTTTCTCGCTGCGAGGGGGATGTGCACCTTAATGTTCTGGGAACTCTCACTGCGGTGAGAGGGGCTGTCGATATCTAGTGATGCGGTCTGGAATCAATAGGTGGTTTTGCAGGTCAGGGATGGCAACTTGATGCTGCTGAGGTGACCATCGAGGTGGAACTCTGGTTTCTCTTACTCGATTGATTACTCTTATTCTCTTGTACATTGATCGACATATTATGTTATTGGCCCCTTTGTTGTTGAAACTGTGATGATCCATTTGGGGATGGGGAGCATATTGATTACAGGTCTATATTCGTGATGACTTGGGGATAGCTGGTATGCAATGAGTCGATGATCACATTTACTGTTGCAGAGTCTAGAGTTTATGAGACAAGTTGTTGTACTTAATTAGTCATGTTTCAATAGTATTGTAATAAAGACTGAAGTATTTTATATAAGTCTATTTCGTTATTGTCTTATGATGTTCACTTCCTCGGGAAACTGAGATGGTAACGCCCTTGTTTACCAAGGAAGGTCTTGCCGAAGGCTCTTAGGAAGTGGGGGTGTTACAAAGTGTTATCAGAGCGACGATTTTGGAACCTAAAACCAATGAACCCAATGAATGTAGGCATGTCAAATAAAATTAAACCGGTGTATGTGTGTTAGGGGCCCCCTATGTTGATTTTAGGTGAGAATGCGCCCTCATTCCGAGATACCGGCCCTAACATGCTTACGCCGGAAACGCCGTTAATGGGTAGGAGGCTGTGGAAAAGTGTTTATATTGTGTATTGAATGTTTAAGCCTGTGTGAATTTGTGTATCATAGATACGAATATATGGGAGACGAGATATGTGTGAAATTGATTGCGCTAGTATGTAACACAATTCTACCGTCCCTATTATTAATAATATTGATTGAGATTGTTGCATATGTGTATGTGGGTGGTGATATACCTCAAACCATGTGTCGGTATGAGTTAATATGTAATACCAAGATTTATGTTATTATTAGTATTAGTAATTGAGCCTTTTTCATTTTTATAAACTTGATTATTAGTGAGATGAGTTATAAACCTTTTCATATTGGAAGTTGGGTTTGAAGGTTTCGATGAGTATAATAAACTGTTTGCAAAAGTGTATTACAGATCAAAGATTGAAAGTGTTGGTATCATGGATTGTTAATAGCATGTCATTCGATTCCATATAGTAAAGTTAAGCATCAAAATGTAACCGTGATTTTAAGTTGACCTCGCGAAGATTGTTTTGACATACTCACTGTACTGAATACTTCTGTGTAGTAAGGGTGTAGTGTGGATGCAACGGGATGAAACTTGGTTAATTCGAATGGTATTACTAGTGCTTACGTTGTGCTAGACTATATGTGTGTTGGCCAATGTGGTAGTACCGTGCGAGAAATTATGTGGTAGAAATTAGTGAGATAGTAACTAACTCGTGACGAGCTCGGGAATTTCGTCCCGAACTCCGAACGACATTATAGATGTTGCAGGGACGATAATCAATTCTTCGCTTTAAGCTTTGTTTTAAATGCTTGGGTTGACTTGAGGGAACTCGACCGAGTACGTGATGTACTCGACTGAGTAAGGTTGACTCGACCGAGTGCCTAAGACACTCAACCGAGTGTTTGATTTGGAGAAATCCAGTTTCCAATCAGACTCAGACACTCGATCGAGTACAAAAAACACTCGGAGTACCCTGCACTCGACCGAGTGGAAGCGACACTCGACCGAGTTCCCCAAATAAACCCAATTCTGCGTTTTCAAATCCGAAACCCTATATCTTCGCTTTCCTCTTCTATTTCGACACAATTCCAATTTCACTCAACCTAAAAACTCTCTTTCAAACTCTTGGAAACTCTAGATTGTTTAAGCTACCGCCAGATCGTCTTCCTTGTTAGTCTTGTACTTCATTCCTTTCACTCTTTCAAGGTAAATCTTCTTCCTTCTTCTCCTTTGGGGCAAAATATGAATGGATATGTAACTAGAGCTAATAAAATCTAGTATTCCTTTTTAAAAATACTCTATATTGTTGATTAATGTTAGAAATCCATAATAGCTTTAGTTCAGTGATATAATGGTGTACAGCTCCCCAAAAACCGTAAATTGTTTCATTCTCTAGATTAGGGTTTGAAGAAATCCAAAAATTCGTGTCAAATCCGATTTATTATGCTAGCAATTCCAATTTTAAAACTATATCATCTTTTGAAAGTTTCTATACTCGCATTTTGAATGATAAAAGACTGGCGTAAGTTGTGCCTGCTGAATTAAAAAACCTGGAATTTCAAGCATTCTTATTTATAAGGAGTTCGAAAAATCTTGTGGAATCAAAATTTGCAGATGCCTAGAGCCGGAGTAGGACCCAACAAGAGGACCCGTTCACCAACAGCAGCAGAGAGGGGCAAAACCAGCTAGCCAGCGGTTGTGCCCCAAATACCCGATATTCCTAGTGTGCAATTCTATGTCTTTACTCATCAGAATGCCTTCCGTGCCTTATTGGCTTACTCTTTGAGGCCGACTAGGTGTGTGGAACGGGACATCTTGAGAATCATGGGAATTGAGGAGGACATGAGTCGCATCTTCGAGACTTTGGGTCTGGGTGGTTTGTATCGACTTCAGAAGAAGTCCTATAGGTTCTTGACCTTGGAGCTCTTGAGCTCCTATAAGTATGATGCGGACGGCAAGACGATGAGCTTCCGTGAGATGAACACCAAATTTAATTTGACCCTAGACCAAATAGCGGAGCACTTGGGCTTAGGCAAGGCTGATGAGAACAATGTAGAGACTATAGGTTCGGAGTTGGAGGCTACCACTTAATTTCCCTATTTCACCGGCCGAACTTATCCAATGTCAGCTCGTTGTTAATCAATGATGCGCAGCACCCGACCGTGAGGCTATTCCTAAGAATGTTAACCTGTCTGTTGTATGGGAGGAATGATGTAAGCAAGCTCAATTCCAATGAGGTGTTGTTATTGGCCGCCTACCTAAATCCTAGGAGAGAGGATCGAGCCCACTACGGTGCCCTGCGATTGTTTGTGCTAGATTGGCACAAATGACCAACCCGAGACTCAGCCACCGTAGCCTTAGCTGCAGTGCGATAGTGACTCGTCTGACGCAGAGACTGACCGACTTTACCTCTAGTGAGGAACTTTTGGCCTTGTTTGCGGGTGTTCCCTTGATTGATATGGACTATCTCGTACGCCTGAAGTGGCTGAGAGAGTTAGATGGGGGAGTATTTGCTTGGAGGGTTAGGAGGAGATTATGGTTGACATTACCTGTCGGGGTTGACCTTCCCGTTACCGACTACTTAGCAAGGCGAGACCTCGACCTACCAACAGTACCCCCATCAAACCTACAACATCCCAGACCATCTCTTAGTAGAGATGCCAGATCTCGTGGTGATTACCCGCGGTAGGAGAGCGACCTTACCTACCCGAGAGGCTAGAGTTGTTAAGGAGGAGGTGGTGGAACAGTCGTATGCCCATCAGGAGCAGGTTCATCAGTAGCCCTATTATCATTACCCACACTATCCTACGGTGCATGACCCTCCTATGCATGTTAGTGAGTTGACAGAGCGTCTGTCAAATGCCTTAGATTTGAAAAACCTGCATGAGATGGCGCATATGTGGAATGTGGGGACCAATCTAGCCCAGCCAGCATGGTGGAGTTGAGTTGGAAGTGATCAGGTGGTGTTTGATTGTTATGGGGTGAACCGGAAAGACATGGGAAGCTTGATCGGCCATGGGTATGGTTGCCTAACCCAGCCATGGGGCGCCCAGTTTGGTACCCCAAACCCTGCAGGGTATGGAGGCTATGTGGACGTGGATACCCCGGGTCGTGATGATGGTGAGGGGACCTCGGGAGCAGCTAATAACGAGGACATGAAGCAGTGAGGCTTGGCTAGAGTTAGGGTGGTACATCTATTTTCATGATTGTTCTGTAAACTTAGTTGTTTTGTAATCGGCCATAAGGCCAAGACTATTTTATGACGATGTCTCGTAGTTGTTAGTGGCTATTGCTACGGTAAGACATGGATCATACGTGGTTAACTGGTATTCCATTTAGTGTTTTGTCTTGTCTTAGTTGTATATTTGACAGGATTTAGGTTGGCGGACAACCAGTGATTGCGTATTGACAAGGATTTAGGTCAGTCGTTATGACGGTAGGAGAGACTTGTGTGTGGTAACCCTATGCACTATGTTAATCTAGTGGTTGTACGACTTGAGTTATATGCGTCTTGTGTCAAATACAATGAGATTGTTGGTGTAAAATTTTATGTTTAGACCACTTCTGCACTCGCGGCAATATTTCGTTTTGGTTGACTGCCTCTGTGATGATTAAGTGTAATAAGTTCACGAAAAAGGGATTTAAATTTGCGAACAAAGTTCTTTTAAGAGGGGTAGATAACATCGTGAACGTGTAATATTACACAATATTCGGAAATAAAGGTATAAAAATGATAATATTGTGAATATTTAAACAATGGATGAGTAAGCTATATGAGAACTGAATGGCGACTATAACTATGTGGATTGTATATGTGGATAACTGTAGGCGAATATGCGACTATGTGAGTAGACGTATGTGGATATTGGTATGCTGATATTAGGGCAGAGCATGGATCAGATATCCGACGCGAATCCGAATTTTGGATCGGATATCTGATCCGAAAATCCAAAATTTTAGTACCCGTTATCCGATCTGAAGTTATCGGATATCCGAAATTTAGTATCCGAAAAAATGGATCGGATATCCTAAAATCCGATATCTGATTCAAATAACCAAAACTAAAAAATCAATGTAACCAATAAATACAATCAACTAATGTATTAGATTTGAACTAAGGTATCATGTACAATACAAATAAGGATTGCGTTTTTAATTTGCATTAAATATGTAGCAATACTTAAAGTTTTTACAATCTACGTATTTCTATATACAACTGATGACAAAACAGACTTTACAATTTTAAACAAATCAAACAATCGAAGATCAAAAGACACAAACAAGAGATGAACTTTCACAAAAAAAATGGAAACATGCTATATTAAATCAGAAACTCCTACTAAAAAGAACCCAATTTTTCCAAAAATTTCAAGTTAATCCCAAATAACCCACGAATGTATAACGACAAAGTTGTATGTCGAGGCCATGGTGGTTGTCGTTGTTCCTTGAGTTTTTGTGAAGGAAGGAAATAGGTTTTGTGTTGGTTGTTTTGTCGTTGCCAGAAGTAGTTAGTTATGGATCTGATAATAGAAATGGAGGAAGGGAGATGAGAGAGGCATAAGGGGAATGAAGGGAAGAGAGTGAAGTTTGTAGGGTTTTGTATAGGGTTGTGTGAGTGGGCTTTCTTAAGTGTTTGTAGTGGGTTGATTGAGTGGGCTTTCTTAAGGTCATAACAAATACTCACATCCATCCATACTACCAAATTTTGTAGATTTTCTTAACTTTCGGTTCGGATACGGATATCTGAAATTTTGAGAACTGATATCAGTATCCGATCTGATATCCGAAAATTTCGGATCGGATATCCAAATTTTCGGATCGAATTCGAATCGGATATCGGATCGGTTCGGATAATCGTATTTTTCGCTCAGCCCTAGCTGATATGCATAATAGACGGATATTGATGCGTGTGTTGGTCTGACTATATGGATAGTATGTAGATGATGTGAGTTGACCGATGGATGTTTTGTGACATATGACGATATGAGACGGATGGAAGGTTGTGCGTGGTGAATAGTTGTAACTTGCTTTGACCTGTGTAGTGAGTGGTCGTTGTAGGATTGGGCAAACTTCGAGGACAAAGTTCCTTTTAAGGGGGGGAAGACTGTAATACCCGACATTTTAGAGACCTTTGACCAACCCTTTACCTTATGGAGCTGACCTTATGAGACTATCCATAAGATAGTATTGGGAGATTTTATACTCTTCATGGGAGAGTACTCGACCTAGTAGACCGTACTCGGTCGAGTACGGTTGACACTCGACCGAGTGAAGCTTACTCGACCGCGTTATTTATATATCAGGAGGCAAGGATTTAATTTTTATTTTTACAAAACCTTTCTTTCTTTCTCTCTCTCTCTAAACCTAAACCTAGTCTCCCCTTATCTCCCAAACCTTACTACCTATAGAGTCTACCACCTTGGGAATCGTCGTAAGAGTTTAGCGGCGAGCGAGACCGCCTTGTTACGGATCAAGTAAGTATCACTCTCATAGTTTGTTATCGACTCTAGTGACCGTATTTGTGATAGGGATCGTGTTATTGTTGTAGGTTCAGATTGGAGATCTTATATGTGCCTATACGTGTTTGTGTTGCATCGGATGATGGATGTGTGCAGGAACGCTAAAGGTAGGGTTTCCCTACTCAGTACTATATATGTTAATAATTGTGATAAGATGAATTATTGTGATATTGTTACTTGATTGATTGATGATGATGATGAAGTTTGGAATGGTTACTATTTTGGTGATCTGACGGGAGATGGATCACACCCTGAGTTCGCCTCTCGTAGCTCTCCCGCTGCGAGGGGGATGTGCACATTAATGTTCCGGGAAATATCACTGCGGTGAGAGGGGTTGTCGATGTCCAGTGATGCGGAATGGAATAAATAGGTGGTTTTGCAGGTCAGGTATGGCAACTTGATGCTGCTGAGGTGACCATCGCGGTGAAACTCTTGTTTCTCTTACTCGATTGATTACTCTTATTCTCTTGTACATTGATCAGCATATTATGTCATTGACCCCTTTGTTGTTCAAACATGTGATGATCCATTTAGGGACTAGGAGCAGATTGATTACATGTCTATATTCGTGATGACTTGGGGATAACTTGTAAGTTTCTTAAACTCGATATTAGGCATTTCTAATATCATATTACTAATAGTTTACTCTTAAACCATTTAGACCTTATGCATGCATAACAAAAGAATTAGAAGAAACAATTTCCTTACATTGATTATATGGAAATGGGCACAATATTTGAACTCCTTTCAAATATTGATCTTTCAAATATTGATCTTGAGCTAGTAAGATGAGGATGAATTCCAAGTTCTTAGTATAAGAACACTCATATTAGTAGCACCCAAGACAACCCTTTATCACTATATAAAATACTACACTAGTATAATATAGTCTCCCTTAAACAATTCTAATAACTCTCTTACTATTCTAGTAAACTTATTAGAATGTATGAACTCAAAGTATCATATGAACTTCTTAAGTTTTAGTGTGAGAATGAAGAGGTTTTAGAGAGATAAGCATACATGCAAATTATGAGATGTTGTAGTATATAATAAGAGGGAAAAACAAGCCCTCTTATGGCTTATGTGAGCCGGTCACACACACCCGACATGGGTGGGGTGTTGTCATTTTCACATTGTTCTTAACAATGCAAGATGGAGTGTATGGGTTATTGTAATAATGATTTGTTCTAATTCTTAATTAGAATAAAAATTACAACCTAAAACCTACCCATCTAGCTCACAAAACCGGTGCACCCATATAAAATGGGTGTCCATTTTATTTTGCATTTTGTCATTTGTCACAAATGTGACATGTGACATGTAACATGTAAATTTAGCTTATAATGTGCATTTAACCAATTTAAATGCAATTTCATAACAAATAAATTAGACTTAACATTTTAAGTCACATTTAATAATTACATGTAAATAAAATGGGTCATCTCATATTTGGTTAATATAATATACAACAGTTTGTAATTATAATCGACCAATTTCACTTATCTCAAATGTTTCATAAACATAATGCATTCTTAGTAATATAACAATTAAATTACCAAAATGAATCTTATTTAATCATATTACCATAAGATATAATTCTCACTTACAATTTAAACTTGGTTCAGTTTAAGGGATTAATTAATCTATATCGTTATACAATTAATTAATGTATATGATTAGAGGATTGTCCTTTAGGTGTGACCTCAAGGGATCAACTGATCATCACCGTCATACGACAGTAACGTCAAACTCAATTGAGCCAATCATTACCGATTTATGTTGACCAGTTGACTATAATATTCATCATCCCTTTGTATTCTGATTATTGAGATTTAATTATGTGATCGCACTATTGTTGAGGACATTTACTCCAACAATCTCCCACTTGTCCGAGACAAGTGTGCGTCACCAATTCTCTTGTCCTATTACATATCTCCCACTCAATGCAAGGTGTCTTTCAGGTCGTACTTGCATTTGATCGTATCAAGAGTGGTTTCCTCGATCTGGAGAGTAACTGTCTGACCGGAATTATCTACCATAGATACCTTCCGAGCGTGGCCACGCATTTTCAGTTTACTACTCCTCGAGTGGCCTTGAGATTTAAAACAACCCTGACAAGGGGTGGACAAATCCTATCGCACTATTCCCTTCGAATAGCCACAGCTCATCATGACCCAAAAGATGCTCATTTGACCCCAGTTACGAAGGCCGTATAGCATAAATCAAAGTCATTCTGAAACTGTGCCACCTCAGGCGAACAGTCTTTAGTCAAAGAATTGACTCAAAAAGAATACTAGTAGCTCTTGCCACGACCAGGCTCCAAGAATTGCCAGAATTCCATAAGCGGTCACTGCCCGACAGATTGTCCCTTACAGTCTGTCTATGTGATCGATTGGTCATCCCTTATGACCCTATGACACTTGAACTTGCCATCAATCGCATCACACTCTAGTCACTTCGAGATGCCACCTCATATAAGTGACTATGAGTCAATGCTATGTTAATACAGTCCACTTCAATGGGGTTCAAAATTGTCTCTACAACCCATTTGGATATAACAAAGCACAAGACGAGTTTTAGAAACTCAAACGATAAATGTGATTATCATATATGAACAATCAACACAATGTTATTGCTTCATATCATATAATCTAAAGTTTATTTCGTCCATGACAATTCATGACGATCTTATTAAATGCAATTAAGGCTTGGGCAGTGAATAAACCATATATTCATTTATTCCAACCTTGTGAATTGCTTTTTCCTTCCATCCAACGTTATTCCTAATAACATGAATTCATCTATGTACATGTCTAGATCTCTATCTAGTGTTGGGCTCTTTAACTTGAAAGATACTCTCACTCGTTATCATGATAACTAATAGGTATATAGGTGAAAGGATCTACCATTAGTTCCTTTTAAACCACTTTATCCTCATCATAATGTAGTAGGTCTCTATTTGTAGAATTTATAATGATTGACTCTTCAATCATCCTTTTAGATATTCGCTTCTTTTATAACAAAAGTACGCCTAGGATTTCGATAAATCCTTTTATAAGTTTGGAAATTTGGGTTTGTGTAACCTTTACCACATTATCAAATTTTCTCTAGCAAACACAAGAATGTATCCCTAGTTCTCCTCGAGAACTCTACGGATGTTCTTGTAGGCTATCCAATGATTCTCATGTGGATTGATTTGTTTTAGGCTTGTCATACTCCCAGCATACAATTCATTTAGGTATGTGCATGTAATGACATACATGATCGATCTCATGTGATCAACAATTCTTAGGTTCAGTGGATGACTATGACCCTTTCATAGTGATCCCACTTTTATCAACATAAATAACCTATTTAACTTGTTGAATAGATTAAGGATCTTATCGATATAAGATACCTTTTACATGCCAAGCTAAAATCTTCTATTCCACAATAGATTTTGGTTTTAGTATACATGTTGCCCTCTTTCATCCAACATTAAAATCCAACCACTCCTTTCAAAAAGGTAATATGAATATGTCACTCTTAATGAGTGAAACATCATTCACGTGGAAAACAATTTCTCCCACTGAACTTCATGTCTTAACATGATAACTTAAACTCCCACTTAACTTCATGTCTATACATGACTTTAACTCCCACTGAATTTCATGTCTATACATGACTTTTCGACAATTCGAGTGAAACCCTTCTTATATCTTATAATAGAAAAGATCATCATAACCTCTAGGTAGATACATACAATAGGCTTGTGTCATGTACACATCCTATTCCAAATCCCTATTTGGACATGTGGTTTTGATGTGTATCTTGTACACACCTATTATGAGGTATTTCATTGATGATTTGGATCTAAGCATAGTTACGCATTAACTTGGCTTTTGTAGACATCTACATGTCTATCCATGCAACTACAATTGGACAACTCCAAATAAAACATTTTCGTTGCATAGATTCCATATAGTTTCATAAGTCTCTTTTAGAAAATCGAAATTCAAAATTTCTAGGTACTTCCACTGATCATAATCTTATTATATCAAGAACAATTTCTTTTGGTCTCGTCACTAGTCTAAGGATTCACCTAAGAACGCTTTCTTTTGGTCTCCTCACTAGTCTTGAGTCTAACCTAAGAACATTTTCTTTTGGTTTTCTCACTAGTTCCTAACTAGTTTTTCGTTGTGGCTTATTTTCTCCCACTCTATCTTTTAAAAATACAATTATTTTCTTTAAAGATAGCCTTTTGAGCCACAAACAATTTTGTACTCATATTCGTGAGGGAGGTAGAAGTATCACAACATGACCTTAAGTGATCTACCAAAGACTTCTTTGTAAAGACATCGAATCTTAGCTTTAATATAGACTAGTTCTATAAGAGCTAAAGAGGTGAACTCATATTCATGTCATTTACTTTCTTTATAAGTGGTATGTCTAATTGGTTTGGTAGATTCTCTATTTTGAGTTCAATAACTCAATTTTGACTTAGCAAATGATCTTTCAAAGTGAGAATCGAATTCTTAGCTTTTTATTATAATGATCCAATCTTCATAATACTTATATGATCAATTTGAGTCGATATAATTTATGTTATTAGTTCAAGTAGTGTATAATGACAAGTTTTAGAATGATAAAGTTTCATAAACCGAGTGACTTGGGTTGAAAACCAAGTCACTAAATCCAATTACAACCAATGTCAATAAAAGGAATTAAACAAATTTCCATGTCAAACAAGGAAATTATAAAAGTTCTAAAAACAATGTCTCAAAATACATCCCAAAATTTTGACAATTCAAAATTAGACCAAGCTTCCATAGGTCTTCAATCATGGGTAGCTACCTTAGCTTCCCTTGAAGAGCCTTTTAAGGCTTGCTTGTCCTTGCCTTTATCCTTGCTAGGATGCCTTAATTACAATTAAATAGGGTAAGAATCACAACTCGTATCTATATACCAAAGTTGAGATCATAACATAAACGATAGGGATAAATATTTACCTATTGGAACAACCTTTCCAGTTTTAAGATCTCCAAGATACTTATAGCAATTCCTCTTTCAATGCCCTACGCCATTATGATAAGTGAATATTTGTATGATTTTAATCCCCAATTTAGCTCGGTTTTGTATGTCATTTGTGCTTTGTTAAGCCATTTTGTGAGCTAATATCGTCTTCTAGGCGAATCCTATGTTCTAACCTGTTTTGTAGGGAAAGTGACGTTTCTACGCCCTTTTTCTATATTCCCGAGCATTTGCCTAGAACCCGACGATTTGAAGAAGCGAGCTTGACCAAGTCAAAGGCATTTCAAGAAGGTTCACTGATTCAAAAGAAAGAAGAAGTAAAGACGGTTTCGCGGTTGTCAAAAGATCGGTCAAGTAAGCGAAGCAATCGACCTTCTACCTCAAATCCTATCATCAAACCCGACTCAAAAGGTCAATGGGGATAATGAAAGTCAAGTCAAATGCCAAGGGAGACGAAAAAAAAGTCAAAACTCGAAGGAGACCACAAACCCGATCGGGTACATGGCAAATCCGATCGGATTTGTGTGGTTCTATGTACCAATGCTTCGACTTCCCAATTTTTGTCCTATATGTTGAATGCATGGATTGTTTTGCACGACACCTAGCCTATATAAAGGAGTAGGCAGCCACAACAATACACACTTCTCTACACACTTCTCTTTTTACATAACCCTAGATTAGTCTTAGAAACCCTAGCCTCCATTTTCCCTTAAAAATCGTCTTTTACATTTCTCCTTTTATGTTTAGATCTCCATCTTCTCTTATGCCTATTTTTCTAGTTTAGAAATAATAAAAACTTCTGGTTCTTAGTTCTTTTATATTATTCAAGTATTGTAATACATGGATCGTCAAAGATATGCAAGGAAATTTCTATTTGGATATTTATATTTCATCATTATCGCTATTTGATCGTCATGTAGGTATTTCTGTTTTATCTTTTGTTTAAGTTCTTTATGTTTTTTATTTGATCATTGTTTTCTTTACATGTTGTCTTAGATTCAATTTAAATACCGTTGTAATCATTTTATTTCATTAGATCGTTGATTTAGAATTGTTATTATCATCTTATAATATCAAAAATCAATAAACATGTCTAGCCTAGTTTTAATTGTTAAAATCAATCTAGATCTAAATACTATTATGAGTGAGTAGTCACCTTTCTAGGGTGTAGGGTAGCCATGTTAGGTTAATTAAAAGATGAAAATTGGATAAAGAAATTGTGCCTTTAAAACGTTGTGTCTATGCATGTTTGGATTGTAATGATGGTTAACGATTTCTGGCCAAAATCATTGACTAAAATGGAATTCTTTTCCAAGGTAGAAATACGTGAATTGAATAGACAAAGCATGACATGGTAGATTAAGACCTAGTAAATTGCTTAAAAGCCAGATAGACCATCTGATCTATGATTGTAATGAACACATCATTCTTACGAACTCACAATGAATTATTTGCATGTTCCAAATCCAATTTCATCAATTTGTCAATCTACATGTGTGAACCTACTTCCCTAGAATCTTTTCATCATTGTTAATCCATCACCTGCTTTATCGTTTTCGTTTTGATTTGCTTTTATTTTGTTTTCATTTATGCTTTTTATTAGTTTAGAAATCAAAACACCAAAACCCACATACTTGTTAGATAAGACCCAATTGCAAGACATTTCACATTCTATAGGAAACACCATCTCCCTGAGGATCGACCCCTACTTCCCTAATTACATTAATTTGTTATTAGCCTAGTCTGGGTAATTATCTTTGACCAGGGCTTGCGACAGGCCCGATCACATTACAATAATGGCATTTTTCCTTATTGGAGGCACCCTTCTTGGGCATGGGAGAGCTATTTTCAATAGTTTTTCCTTTGCCTTTGTAGGTGGAGGGCTTCTTTCCCTTGCTTGCACCCTTTTTAAACTTCCCCTTACTCTTGTTATTGATGTGAAGTACATCCTTGGTGGTGCTAACATTTAGCCCCATGTCTCTCTCCGCTTGCACAAGCATTTTGTACAACTCGTGGAGAGATGTTTGCATATTTTGCATATTGTAGTTCACCCTAAACAGCACATATGCTTTGATTCTCCCCAAGGAATGTAGTACACGGTCAATTACGAGTTGTTCGGGAATGTCAACCCCTTGCACTTTAAGAATCTCGACATGCTCAATCAATTTGAGTACGTGAGGGCTAACCTTTTGGCCCTCTTTAAGATTCATGTCAAAAAAACGCGGATGCCGTTTCATATTGAATGATTCTAGGAGCTTGTGAAAACATGGTCACAAGCTTGGCATAGATCTCATAGGTCGAGCTCATCTTTATGGCACTCCTTTGGAGATCGGCCTCCATAGAAAAGATCAAAACATTTTTTATCGCGGCGGCTTCCTTTTGGTAAGCCTCATAGGCTCGCCTTGCGGTGGCGGTTGACCTTTCGTTAGGTGTTTCGGGAGAGGCTTCGGTAAGGTAACGAAGCTTGTAGTTTCCTTCCGCGGCCAAGCGGAGTTGCGCATTCCAATCGGCAAAATTTGCGCCATTCTTTTCTAACTTGCATCGATCCATAAAGGATCGAAGCCATGAGACATTCGTGAGAGTTGGAGCATTGGTGTTGGATGAACTAGCCATTGCGATTGTACAAAGTTAACTACAAATTTAAGACATAAAGGAAATGTCAACATTTATCATTTTAAATACTTGTAAACATTTTAAACAAGTTTAGCATTTAAATAGTGACCTCTACCCAACTATTATAAATGATTCCGAGATCCAAATTCATATCAACTTGGGTACGGTAAGCCGATTCATCCCTCATTAACATAATTCGGTGGATTAACTCTTTAATCGATTCTACATTAGAACTCTCGGTCGATTATATTACTTTAATATTTATCTTAAGCCCGGAACACATGCGGCTACGGTCGCGAATACTTCTGTTGAGCTCAATCCAAATTTTGAAATAATAACATTTATTACCTTACTTACCCAACGTAACAAGTTTAGCACCCCGGTGAGCCGAGCCTACTTCCTTGCGAAATTGGGATTCATGGGTTCTACATTTGGTAAGGCTTAATCTCAATTATTTATTATGAAAGGTCATGTCAATTTATTATCTATCTCTTTTAAGTGAACTAAATCGATGAATTTACGATAATTTAGATTGACACGGTCGAATACTCGATAAATATGCATGTCATGTTATGGCGATTTGGCAATGCATGCAAACATATTAAATAAAATGCAAGCATAAAAATAAAACTCCTAGTATGGCCTTTCCTAAAATAGAAAATCATATATTCTATTACAAATTCGGAAACCAACTCCTTTGGTCCCTTGAACTTCATAAGCACGCCTCCCAAGGTCACCACTCACCGTCTCTCTCAGAACTCCTTTCCGAATGGCACCGTCTTTGGGAAACTCCGGTTTTACAATTAGTTACAAAATATATAATAAAATTACAATAATTTCCTATTATACATTTGTAAAATAAAATAATACAATAAAAGTGATTCGAGATCACATTAAATTACAACCGAATCAATATTCCCTTACATTTCGGGCAATATCGATTAAAACTAAGGCCATACAAGGAAAAATTACATAATTCCAAATTACATAAACCAAAATATGACATTCATAAATTGAAAATATGACATTCATAAATAAAATGCAGCATTATAATATGTATAAAACATGCTCATGTTGAATGCCAAATCGCTCTATTTAATGGTTTATATCGAATATAACCCGGTTTTACGGAAATGCGTGATAATAACACTTTAAAATCACAAAACAATACTTAAATCATATTTAAGTCCAATTTAATCATCCCAACTCATTTAGGCCTCAAAAATTAGTCATCACTCAATTTTTGACAATAATTCAACTTGTTGTTATATAATTGCTCATTTTAGACTTTAAAATCATATTTTAATCAAATAAATCCAAATTTAATTAAAATAATTTCAAAATTTGAATTTCAAATTTTTTGAACATTCTGGAACATTTCCATGACACTCATAATGTCAAAAATTATGGTTTAAAAATTTCGAATCGGTTTTTGAGAAAAGTGGTTGTGCTTTATCGGTTTTATCAAATAAAATACATAAAGCATGCAAAAATTAATCATATTACATTTTCAACTTTAGATCTGAAATGTGGGATATTTATGCAACCAGGAACAATTTTCTCTTGACATAAAAATTATTTTAGCTATATTTGCTAAATTAGTCACTATTAAAATGACCTAAAATCATATTAGGACCAGAATATATTGATATGCAAATGACTTTATGGTATATAAATTATTTTAGCTACATGAGTCTAAAATTCATAAATCATGCTAGACAAATAACATTAGTCTAAAATTTTCCAGTCTAACATTAAAACACGCATGTGACAACATACTAAAATTTCATGGTCAGATTCAAAGCGGAAGTATTTTTAACCATTTGACCTTTATTTATTTCATTTTATCATATAAAAATCATAACTTATACGAAATAAATCCAATTCACACGAAATTTTACATACACTAATTAAAATGCATGTGTTATATTGAGTAAAAATTTCAAGGTAAGAAGATAAGTCTAACTATTTTTAGCATTTTAAACATCATTTTACTCATTAAAATGTAATAAAAATACTAAAAATCATATTTGAGCACTATAAATTTCCATAAATCATCAAAATGACCTAAAATCATATTAGGACCAGAATATATTGATATGCAAATGACTTTATGATTTTATCTTAGAAAACACAAATTACTAGTTTTCTTTAAGTTACATTAACTCGAAAAAACTATAAATCGATTATGCATGCAACAACCAAAGCTCTTGATACCACTTGTAAGTTTCTTAAACTCGATATTAGACATTTCTAATATCATATTACTAATAGTTTACTCTTAAACCATTTAGACCTTATGCATGCATAACAAAAGAATTAGAAGAAACAATTTCCTTACATTGATTATATAGAAATGGGCACAATATTTGAACTCCTTTCAAATATTGATCTTGAGCTAGTAAGATGAGGATGAATTCCAAGTTCTTAGTATAAGAACACTTCTATTAGTAGCACCCAAGACAACCCTTTATCACTATATAAAATACTACACTAGTATAATATAGTCTCCCTTAAACAATTCTAATAACTCTCTTACTATTCTAGTAAACTTATTAGAATGTATGAACTCAAAGTATTATATGAACTTCTTAAGTTTTAGTGTGAGAATGAAGAGGTTTTAGAGAGATAAGCATACATGCAAATTATGAGATGTTGTAGTATATAATAAGAGGGAAAAACAAGCCCTCTTGTGGCTTATGTGAGCCGGTCACACACACCCCACATGGGTGGGGTGTTGTCATTTTCACATTGTTCTTAACAATGCAAGATGGAGTGTATGGGTTATTCTAATAATGATTTGTTCTAATTCTTAATTAGAATAAAAATTACAACCTAAAACCTTGTTGGAGCCAGTGTCCTCCACAGTTAGTGCAATAACATAAATAAATCTCTGTAGGTTCACAGGGTATACTTTGTATAATAATCAGTTGATTAACGTTTATCAATAACGGTTGGCTCGCTAGAAGTTTGACGTTATTGTCATTTTATTATGGCGGTGATCAACTGGTCCCTATAAGTCACACCTATAGGATGTGTCTGAGAGATGTGATTATATGAATAATATAGTCATATTGATGCCTTATACGACTAAAAGGTTAGTCGATGTATTTGACTAAAAGGTTAGTCAAAAATGATGATGATAGACGGATTAAACTGTTAATTCGTAAATTGAATATAAACTGTTATATTTAATTAATGTAAATAATGTTAGCTTAAACGAACTAATCAGTTAATTCGTGATTAAATATAAACCGTTATATTTAATTAAGCAAATGTATTACTCGTAATAATTATTGTAAATATTGTCAGACATGTATTAATAAATCGACTGCAAAAGGTTGAGTGGACTTATTAATAAAATGACGATATTAGTGACGATAATTATAATAATACAATGGATGTTATTTACTAGGTGTGACCGAAAAATATGAAGCAATAAATGGATATATCTACTCGGTCCAAATCGGTTTGGAAAGAATCCTAATTGCAATTTCTTATTTTAGGAAAACCTAGCTAGTATGATTAGGAGAGAATAAAAAGAAAATACCTAGGGTTTTTTTGAAGGAGGTGTGACGGCACAAACACAAAAACTAGGGTGATTTTTCTCTCAATTTTTCTCTCTAGATCTATCATCAAAACCTCACATAAAATTAGCGGTAATTTTGTATAATCGTTCTAGCACGATTAAGGCATATCAAGGAGCATTTTGGGTGCAACTAGTAGGAGATATCATACTTTTGATATTGTTCTTAAGCCAATTTGCAAGGACCAAAGGTTGATTTTTATCTCTTATTTATATCGTTATTTTCATATATGACTCGTTATTTCGTATCTTATAATTTTGTTATAATCCTGAATTTTAGAGGTGAAATATAGGAATATTTTCCCACAAGTGGTATCAGAGCATAAGGCTACAAAATTATATTTTATGAATTTCATATTATGGATTTTGAATCTTGTTTTGCGTCGAAAAAAAATTTTTACACGGACTGTTTTTTGTGCCGTGTGGTTTCATTTTTTCGCCTTTAATTTTGGTTGTTCTTGTTCCATTTGATTTTTCATATTGGTGTTTTAATCGGTTAGAATAATCATATGAAAAATTTGTAGATGTTTGATTTAATAAAGATTAAATTAAAACGTAAATGGATTCGTTTTGTTGATGAAATTAAAAATTTGTTTTTTGCTATATAGTTGTTAGCATATACGATTGATCTTGTTTCATTAATTAATATGCTAATCTTGTTCTAATAGCAACCATAAACGATTTCTATTCATCAAAGTTTTTTTTTGTGTTAATTGAACTGAGAAAAAAAAAAACGAACGAAAAAAAAAACTATTTTTTTGCTGCTGCTGTTTTTTTTCCAGCCGTAGGGGCAGTTTTGAAAAAAAAAAAAATTGTTTTTCCTGGCTGTGAACAGTACCCATACCGAAAAAAAAATAATATAATTTTTTTCGTTTGTTGTGAATCGGTTCACAATTATATGATACCTAATTATTTTAAAGCGGTTTAAAATAATGTTAAAGTTGGATTTGTTTGATACGAATTTTGTGACTTATTACGGAATAATCACATAATTTAATCAGTTTAAAAGGTGGTTTGGATAAATTACTCTACATAATTACGGAATTATGTCTTGAATGAATAATTTATTTAGTTGATGCATTTTATTTATGTTGTTTGAATGAATGAATGATTTTATTTACGTATTTTTGCAATTGGTTTAAAATGTAATACCTAGTGTGGCCTTAGTTAATCATGTTTTCGTAATGATGGAAACATGGTTTGGATGTATTTTTGAGATCTCGTATTTTTTTCTTCTAATTATGTTTTGGGAATTAGAATGTAAATAGGTTTACTTTTGTAATTTTGAAATGTAATTTTAAGAAGACTAGAGACGGAGATCGGATGCTCACTCCCGCTACATGGACCAAGATGGAACATTAAGTCAAGCTTCTCGGGTCCATAAGGATGGATTCCAAACTTGTATTTACTGTTCATTTTAGTAGATAGGCCACACTAGGCCCGTTGTAATAGTTTACGTATTTTCTCGCTTTCGTTCTCTTTCACTTGATAGATAATTGCATCATATTCCGCCTAAACCAAACCACCTAAAATGCATGAAAAATGATTCATATAGTTTGAATATTTAATCATGGACATACAGATGTCACTCGCTTTTAGGGCCATCACCTTAGTTTAAATCATTCTCGAGTTGCTAGACATTCGTTCACTTAAAATGAATTAAAGTTAAGATGATGGACCTTCCCCTATAAATAAAATTGAGACTAGTCTTTATAGGGAAAACTACTATGAACCCCTTCTTCGTCGGAAGTCATAATATGACCCCTTCTACGTTGGGTAAGTAGTGAGTGTTGACCTATTTTTATCTCAACATTATAGTACGAGTAATATCTCGTGATTATGATGGACTAAAGATAGAATTTACAGAAATTTATCGACCAGGAATTCTAAAAGTAGAATTAGCCAAGAGGTTGGCTTATCAATTTACAGAAATTGAGTCTTGGGATCATTTATATAATTCTTGAGGGAGGTCAATTGTATAAATGCACGAGTCATCGCATTAAACAGTTTTTCATTAGACTTAAATTAAAACGATGAATACTTATCATATTTATTTTCTTTTTCACAGTTTTTGAATTCGTTATATACAGATATAACTGCTAATAACAAATGGCTGGCCATACTGATGACCCAATGCCAAGTGCCACGCTCGGACGTGAGTCCTGGCTTAAGATTTTCATGGACCATATGAATCAGTCAACGCGACTGAAGAATAACGGGTCCAACTTTGCGGACTGGGAGGCGGCATTACGGAATGCTGCATTGCTGACGGTAAGCTCAAGTACTTGACTGAGCCACTACCGCCAACCCAGGCCCCAATGCAGAGCCAATGAATCACTTGCTTATAGTGATTTCATGATGGAGGCGGGTGCGATAAAGAACGTACTCATCTTTTCAATGGAATCAAATTTGCAAAGGCGATTCATTGCCCATGGTGCGAATAATATTTTCACCACGCTCTCTAACGAGTTCTCGAAAGCTCCGAGGATCGTTAGCTATGAGCATACATGTCGCTTCTTTGAGGCGAAACTCCAGAAGGGCCAAGCGGTTAGCCCACACATTCTTGATATGATTGAGAATGTCGATAAACTGGAGGCACTTGGTTGCAAAATCGATGAGAATAATCGCATTGACCGCGTTCCTTCCAAAAAATAGAGAACATTCACTTCACGAGGGTTTGCCCTTTTTAGACAAATTACTGATATGAATGAATGAAGAAGAGTCTTCATCAGCTCCCTCACTTCTCGTACCGACCGAGAGTGATCTGAATTGAGTGGGAGTCTGAAACAGGACGTTCTCATGATTGCAAACAAGGGCAAAGGTAAGGGCAAGGCTTAGGCCAACCTAGCTGTAGGGAAGCCGAAATTCAAAAAGCCAAGGCAAGGCAAGAGTGGGCCTGGTGAGACTAGCGGTAGCTCAAAAGGCAAGACAAAGAGCGATGAAGGTAACGTGGAGTGTCACCATTGCCACAAGCTTGGGCATTGGAGGAGGAACTGCCCCGTGTACCGTGAGGACATAAAAGCAGGTCGCGTCTCTCCTGTTGGTATGTCTTCTTCTTTTATTCATATGATTGAGATTAACCATGCAAGTTTCGGAACTTGGGTATTAGATACTAGTTGTGGTTCTCATCTGTGTAATCATTTGCAGGGCCTAAGAAACATCACAATTCTCGCAAGGGGTGATGTGGACCTTCTAGTGGGAATGGAGCAAGAGTAGCTGCCGTTTCAGTGGGAACATAGGTACTCCAACTCCCTCTTGATTTGAGTTATTTCTGAATAACTTTTACTATGTACCCAGTTTTATCTAAAAACATTATTTTTTGTTTCCTGTACTTGATAAGTACGGTTTTTTCGTTTGTATAAAGGATATAGCGTTTTTCTCTTTAAACGAAATGATTTATGGTAAGCAGTTTCCATGAATGTGATTATGTTTTAATCAAACCACAGATATAATGCATGTGAGTAGTAAGAAAGCAAAGGTTGGTGACAAAGATCAAACCTATTTATGGCATTGCCGTATGGGACACATAAATGAAAAACGCGTGAAGAAGCTCCTTGACAATGGGACTATCTCCCCATTTGACTATGAATCTTTTGGCACGTGTGAATCATGTCTCATAGGCAAAATGACTCGAATTTCCTTTAAAGGTGTTGGAATGCGCGCTGCTGACCTATTAGGACTCATACATACTGATGTGTGTGGACCTATGTCAATCAACGCTAGAGAAGGCTATAGGTATTTTATCACTTTCACGGACGATTTGAGTAGATATGGTTATGTCTACTTAATGAAGCATAAAAGTGAGTCCTTTGACAAGTTCAAGTAATTCCAGAATAAGGTTGAAAACCAGCTGGATAGAAAGATTAAAGCACTACGTTCAGATCGTGGTGGCGAATATCTTTCGAATGAGTTTGATCAACACCTTGAATGGGTGTCCGAACGAGAAAATCGAACATTACTTGATTGGTTCGATCCATGATGAGTCACACGGTTGTACCTGACTCATTGTGGGGTTATGCTCTTTTGTCAGCTGCTTTAATACTTAACCGAAGTCCGTCTAAAGCTGTAGACAAGACTCCATATGAATTATGGAAAGGAACGGTCCCTAACTTGTCCTTTATTCGGGTTTGGGGCTGCGAGGCTTATGTCAAGTGGAGACCTGACGATAAGCTCGGCCCACTATCGGTCAAGACATACTTTATTGGTTATCCAAAAGGGATGTTTGGTCATTACTTTTACTCGCCTACCGAACATCGAGTTTTTGTTGCGGCTAGTGCGACGTTCGTAGAGAAAGAGTTTCTCGAGAATAGGACAAGTAATGGAACCTTCGATCTGTCGGAGATTCAAGAACCAACAACCGAGCAATCAATGGAGGAAACCGTTCCTTCATCATCGGCTGCGGTAAATATTCCTTTGGAACCTAGGAGGTCGGGTAGACACTCTATTCCTCCAGACAGATACATTGGTATGGTCGAGGAGAATGAGAGAGATGAAGTTTTACTCCTAGAGAGTAACGAACCCGCTACCTATAAGGTGTCATGACCTTTCCGACCTCTAACTATGGCAATAGAGCCATGCAATCCGAGATTTTTGGACTCTATGTATGAGAATGACGTATGGGATCTGGTTGACTTACCTGATAAGGTTCGGCCTCTTCAGTGCAAATGGCTTTACAAAATAAAGCATTCTGTAGAAGGACAACAAGATACCTACAAGGCACGACTAGTGGCAAAGGGTTTCACTCAAGTGCAAGGATTGCACTATGATGAAATTTTTGCACCCGTTGTCATGCTGCGTTCCATTCGGATAATCTTAGCGATTGCCGCTTTTCATGACTATGAAATTTAGCAGATGGACGTGAAAACCGCCTTCTTAAACGGTTATTTGGAGGAGGAGTTGTACATGATACAACCCGAAGGTTTCATTGATCCTAAAAATCCTAAGAAGGTATGCAAGATTAAGCGTTCCATTTATGGACTTAAGCAGGCTTCTCGGAGTTGGAATCATCGTTTCGACCAGATGATAAAAGAGAATGGATTTACTCGATCGGTCGAGGAACCATGCTTATATATCAAGTCGAGTGGGAGAAAGATTGTCTTCCTAATATTGTATGTCGATGACATACTCTTGATTGGGAATGACATACCTCTCTTAACTTCAGTAAAAGTTTGGTTAAAGAACCATTTCCAGATGAAAGATCTGGGCAAGGCACAAAGAATTGTGGGGATCCGTATCTACAGAGATAGATCACGACGGATGTTATCCCTCAGTCAGGAGTCTTATATAGATAAGATTCTTGATAGGTTCAGCATGACCAACTCCAAGAAGGGGAACCTTCCAATGATTTCTGGGATGCAGTTGAGTAAAGCTCAGGCACCAAAGACATCGGAAGAGGTCGAGCGCATGAGTCGGGTTCCTTATGCATCAGTTATAGGATCGATCATGTATTCCATGATATGCACACGTCCAGACGTGGCATATGCATTGAGTATGACGAGTCGGTACCAAGGCAATCCAGGTGAAACACACTGGATGGCTGTTAAGAATATCCTTAAGTACCTACGGAGGACTAAGGATTGGTTATTGACTTATGGAGGAGACACTGAGCTATGCGCAATCGGTTACGCAGATGCTAGCTTCCAAACGGAGCGAGATGACTCGAAATCTCAGTCTGGATTCGTTTTTACTCTTAATGCCGCTGCGGCAGCTGGAAAAGCTCCAAACAAAATGTTATAGCAGATTCGACGACTGAGTCCGAGTACTATGCTGCTTCAGAGGCTGCGAAGGAAGCTATATGGATGCGTCAATTCTTACAAGGACTAACTGTAGTTCCTAGTTCGGATGACCCGATCACCATCTATTGTGATAATAGTGGTGCCATCTTCCAGGCTAAGGAGCCCAAGTCCAGCAACAAGTCTAGGCATATTTAACGGAAGGCTTACATGATCCGAGATTACGTGGAGCAAAGGGAGATAGTGATAGACAAGATTGCTACGGATGATAACGTTGCAGATCCTCTCACTAAGCCATTGAGATATGATCAGCATGAAGGGCACGTTATTTCCATGGGAATCAAACGTTTTCTTGAGTTGTATTAGTTGTTTTATATGGATTAGACACCTGTATCTTTTTCATAAAACTATCTATGAAATCATCGTTTTGTTTTATATTTTGTTTTTCATGTGGGTTGTAATGACAACATTGAACACCACAAAGTGAACTGAATTACATTATATTTGTTTTGGTCCGTAATCGCCTACATGAGCTGATAACTCTGGCAGTTATTCTGTGAAGTCGATTGATGGTGGGTTCAACGAGCCATAAGTCAAACAGTTGACTGATCGATCACATATGCGAGTTATAATGATATCTCGCAGGACAATTTTGTGACAACGTTATGGAGTCCTAAATGTTTCAGAACATTAGGTGCCAGGTCGTTGGATAGGACATCCATAGTGTTCCTAGAGTCGATTCTTTTGACTATCGACTCTCTCTTGAGATAAAGGCAGTTTTTTGGTGACTTTGGTTTCTTTCTCATGGTCGACCGTAACAGGAGGCTAAGTAGATTTTCACTGGGTCATTTCATACTGCGCTTGTATCTGCAAGATTCGATTTGAAGAAAATATCCAACCTTTATCAGGATATGATATTTCTCAGGGCCACTCGAGGAGCTGTAACTGAAATGCATGGCCATGCTCGAATGAAGATTTGTTTATCAGTTAAGTTACTCTCTAGTCGGGGAAACCACTCTTGATACAGATTACTTGTAAAATACGACCTTTGTGAATACGGACTTTGCAAATTGTTTTACATTGAGTGGGAGAAATTTAATATGGATATGAGAATCGGTTATCCCACATACACTTGTACGGACAAGTGGGAGATTGTTGGAGCCAGTGTCCTCCACAGTTAGTGCAATAACATAAATAAATCTCTATAGGTTCACAGGGTATACTTTTTATTGTAATCAGTTGATTAACGTTTATCGATAACGGTTTGGCTTGCTATATAAGTTTGCGTTATTGTCATACAGATGGCGTGATCACTGGTCCCTAAAAGTCACACCTAAAGGATGTGATTGGAGATGTGATTATTTGAGAAAATAATCAATTGATGCCTTATTAAATACTAAAAGTTTAGTCGGTTTTATGACTAAAAGGTTAGTCAATGTTAATGATGATTAATTATTTAATAACGATTAAATAATGTTAGCTAAGACGAATTAACTGTAATTCGTAATTAAATATAAAATGTTATATTTAGTTGTAGTATATAATGTGAGCTTAAGCGAATTAAAATGTTAATTCGTAATTAAACATAAACCGTTATATTTAACTAGCAGGATTATAAATATACCGATATTTATATTTGAAGTATATATTATACGATTGTCATAATAATAGTTATGTTAATATATCCACTGCAAAATGTTGTAATGGACCTTATTAATGTATGACAACATATTAGACAAATATAATATGTATAACATTATATTAAATGGAAGCTAATATAACCGAAAAAGAGTCCAGATTACTTTGAGGAATTTCGGTCAAAATGGTAACAAAATAAGAGAAAAATATCCCTTATTTTTCTCCTATTTTGAGCCGTGTGATAGGTGAGTATATGGGAGAAGTTTTACTCATTCTAACTCTCTAATTGAATCATCATTAATTCACATCACAAAAAAAAAGGTACAGACTCTTTTTCTCTCTAATTTTCTAGCAAATACAAGGGCATTTCTCGATCAATCTTGGGTGAGATGATTAGGAGGATATCTGCTTTGATATATGTTCTTAGGCCGAATTTACGTGGACTAAAGGTTATTACTAATCCCTTTGTTTATTATGCAATTTCGTTTATGACCCGTTAATCATATAAATCATAATTTCATTATAATCCTGTAAGATTAAAGGGATGTATACGGATATATTCCCACATGAACTACTACAACAGCTAACTAATTAAGGACCTCACAAGAGGACGAGTTTAACAACTAACTAGTACAGACACAAAGACACAAAACAGACTGAACAAAAAAGCAATAAAGCAGTTTTTGGAGTTTTCCTGAAATGGAAATTTGTTGTTCTTGTTGTCTTGCTGCTTTGCCTGGATGTTTTGTTGCTCCTTGGGACTCTCTACTCTTAGTAGGACTTAGATAAACCTGCCTTGGATGAGGACAAGTTGACTTAAACAAAAGGAAACCACAATCTGAACTTGTACCTTCTCTGTTTTAATGTTCATTGGACTCTAGCTTGGGCTGCTTGTTACTTGAGTTTTTGCTAGACTTCAAAAAGGATTGTCCTGGACAAACTTGTTGATCAATGAGTTGCCTTGATGGTAGGCCATGGTGGGGGTGGTTGGGATGCCCTGGTGTACCTCCTTGGGGATGGGTTTTCTAACTTGTCTGCTTGGTTCTGATTGACATTGTTTCTGGCTTGTGTGGGTAATGTGGACTGAGTTGGAACTTGGTGTGGTTTGGTGAGCCCTGGACTATCTTCCTCAATGGTTTGGCTTGGCCTGGCTTGAATTTGGTTTGTCTTAGCTTGTTGTTTGGATCTTGTGACTCGAGCTTCCATCTGAAAGGGTCTTGGGGTCAGGCTTGTCTGGCTTGTGGCTTGATCATCAAGACCCCTTGGGTGAGCTCCTGCTTCAACTTGCCATGGTTTGTTTGTCGAGTCTCAATCTTATCAAGCTTATGCCGCTAACGGTGAGAGACAAGCCCTAGTGAGTGTATGGTTGCCTAAGTGTGTCATCCCCGAGTCTATCTATAATATGATGGTTACGGTTTTGTACTTCATGTACCTATATCTTTATATATATTGAATTGCCTATTTATCCTTCTCGTATTTCACATGTATATTTATATATGCATGCTTCTACTTTCGTATTTCCGTTTAAGTTCGTTATTTGTGATATGGCTGGGAGAACCCGGAGTTACTCCCCACTGACTATGGCGTTCATGTTTTTCATGGATGAACAGGTTGCGTGATTGGATGGATTTTTGCTTGTGGTGTTTTTCATGTTTTTCATGGATGAACCTCTAGACGTTGTTTAGCTAGTTTGCTAATAACTTTGTTACTTGATAACATTTTGAGAGACTTCGTCTCTTTGTAATATATTCTACTTTGGTTTGTAATTATTTGACATTCCTCGTATTTTTATCTTAGCATGTAAAAAGTTTTAAAAACATCGTATTTTCCGCTATATAAATCACATGCTTGTTATGTTTTATTTCCGCATTTGCGAGGGTTGTCACAGTTGATATTAGAGCTTTAACGCTCCCGACGCACACACGTGAACCCTAAACATAAACTACTTGACCTTGAAATAATAAATGAGAGATGGGTAGAAGTTAAGGACTTTACTTGGTAGTCTATTTGTTTATGCTAATTGTTAGGATTACCTTAATTTGTTTTTGTTTCTTATGAAGATAGTTAGACCTCGACTAGTGGAGAATGTTATACTAGAAGCTCTTACGCAAGTGTTGAAGAATCAACAAGATGCGGCTAATGCTCATGCCGAGCAAGCCCCTCCTCGTAGAGAAGACAACCACCAAGGAGGCTATGCTTGGGTGGCTAGCCAAATGGCTTGAAGCAATATCGTGCCGTATGGTGGAGAAGCGGACCCTACCATGCTTTCGGAGTAGTTTCGGGAGATGGAAAAGCAATTCGACTTGTACCAAGTCCGTGAAGAGGACAAGGTGAGGATTGCAAAGCACTTCCTTGTAAGGGAAGTCGATAATTGGTGGGCGATTACTAGTGCCACCGCTACTCTTTAAGCCGATTTCGATTGGGCTTGTTTCAAAGCTCTAGTTGAAGGCCGATTTTATCCCAAGGAGCTCAACCAAGAAAGGCTAAAGGAATTTATTTATTTCAAGCAAGGTGACTTGACGGCTCAAGAATTCACCACACAATTCAACAAGCTTGCTCATTTCGCTCCGAGGCTCATTAAGGATGATGAAGACCGAGCTTTCTACTACCGCAACAAGCTTAGTGCTTTACTTCAAAGCAAAGTGAGGAGAAATTCTAATTCCTTTGGACAGTTGTATGATGATGCACTATGGGCCGAAAACTCTATGAGGGCTATCAAAGAGGATGCAATGATGAAGAATCCCTCTCCTTCCTTCACTCCTAGGCCTAATTTCTATGGGAAGAGGTTGTTTACTCCGTTGTCCTCCAACTCTTATGCCAACAAGAGGAGATTCAATCCTCCTCCAAATGCAAGTACAAGAGCTCCCTCTCCTTTCATTCCTCGAGCTACTTCTAACGTGGCTCATAGGCCTTATGCTGCTCCTCAAGCTCAAGGTCGCCTATGTAACCGTTGTAGACAACCATACTGTTGGAGCTAGTGTCCTCCACAGTTAGTGTGATAACAGCTAAGGTTCACAGGGTATACTTTGTATTTTAATCAGTTGATTAACGTTTATCGATAACGGTTGGCTTGCTAGATAAGTTTGACGTTATTGTCATACAGATGGCGGTGATCAACTGATCCCTAAAAGTCACACCTAAAGGATGTGTTTGAGAGATGTGATTATTTGAGAAAATAATCATATTGATGCCTTATTAAATGACTAAAAGGTTAGTCGATGTATTTGATTAAAAAGTTAGTCAATAAGATGATGATACGATTATTTAATAACGATTAAATAATGTTAGCTGGTAATTGAATATAAAATGTTATATTTAATCAATGTATATAATGTTGGTCTAAACTAAATGTAAACTGTTATATTTAAGTTGGCGAATATGTATTACAGGATATTATTATAGTGTATTGGTCCGGCATTACTCGGTTTATGAGACGGTCCATTACTAGTCATAATTAGAATACATATTACATTATGTACATATTAAAATGATATGTTAACTACCTAATAGAGGTTGAGTTAAATAAGGAAACTAGGTTTTTTTCTTCTTTCTCTTGATCTCACGGCTGAAATAAGAAAAAAAAAGAAGTTTTTCTACTAACCCTAATTTGACTCCAAAAGTGACGGCACAAGGGTGTAAAGAGAGGAGAAAAATTCTGATTTTTGACTCTCTCATTCATCTTCATATTCATCATCAATATACACACAAAATTAGAAGTAATTTTGGGTATTCGTTCTAGCACGACGAAGGCATTTCTTGAACCATCTTGGGTGCAACGATTAGGAGAATACCTACTTTGGTATTTGTTCTTAGGCCTTTTTCTAGGACCGAAGGTTATTTCTTAATCTCTTGTTTATATTATGCAATTTCATTTATGACTAGAAATTCATATAGTTATAATTTCATTATAATCCGAAAAATTTAAAGGGAAGTATACCGATATTTCCCACAAGTGGTATCAGAGCAATTGGCTATGAAATTATTTTATATGTTTTCATATTTGATGAAATATAAGATTAGAAATTTTTGTTTTGTTTTTTGTTTTGGCTGAAAGAAATAAAAAAATTAGGGTTTGTTTTTTTTTGGTACTGTTCACGGCTAGGGAAAAAAAAATTTGGTACTGTTCACGACACTGTTCAGCCGTGAGGAAATTTTTTTTTTTGCCTTGTTTTTCCATTTTGATTCATTATATTTGTTGTTTTTAATAGTTAAGACGATAACATGATGAATTAGTAGTTGTTTTGATTTAATAAGGATTAAATTAAAATGTAAATGGAAATCGATTTGTATGTTCATCGCTATATATTTTCGGTATTCATTGTTTTAGATATTCATTTTAAATTGTTAAATTGAATCATATAGTTTGTATCGATGTTTAATATTGATTAGATGTTGATATTTTGTACCGATCTTGAATATATTAGTAACATCAATTTTTTTTTTTTTTAAAAAAAAAAAAAAATTTATACCTGCTACTGTTCACGGGTACTGTTCATTCGTGAATAGTGGAAAAAAAAATTTTATTTTTATTTTTGTTTTGTCTATTGCATTATAAAGATAATGTATGTTGTTTTGTTGTTGTGAAAAAGTTCACAATGATAGATACCCTATTATTTTAAAAAGGTTTAAAATAATGTTGAATTTAATTTATGTTATACCCGATAATATGAATTAAATTGGATTATGGTTGATTAAAATTGTTGTGTACAATTAAGGAATTATCACATAATTTTGATCATTTTAAAGGTGGTTTGGATAAATTAATCATCATAATTAATGAATTATGTCTTGAATGTTTAATTTATTTTGTTGAATGAATGAATGAATGGATGAATGGATTATTTTGGTATTTTTACAAGAGATTGTAATTTGTATTGCTTAGTGTGGCCTTAGTAGATTGTGTTATCGTAATGATGGTAACATGGTTTTTGATGTATTTTGAGATCTCGAATCTCCCCTTTGTAATCTTTAATTATAATTTTTAAATTAGAATGTAAATAGGTTTATATTTTGTAATTTTGAAAAAAATTGTATTTTGAGAAGACCAAAGATGGAGATCAGATAGCTCACTCCCGCTACATGGACCAAGATGGAACATCAAGTCAAACTTCTAGGGTCCATAAGGATGGATTCCAAAGTGTAATTTTTGTTCTATTTTGATAGGATAGGCCACACTAGGACTTTGAACTTTGTTTTTCATTTTTCCGTTCTTATTGTTTTTCTTTTGGATGATAGTTATTGGATCATATTCCACCTAAACCAAACCACCTAGTACTACTTAATTGCATGAAAATTGACTCATATAGATTGTATGTTAATTATCATGGACATCCTGATGTCACTCAAAATTCTAAAAGCTATCATCTTAAATTATTCATTCTCAAAATGCTAGATCATTCGTTCACTTAAATGAATAAAACTAAAGCTGATGGACCTTCCTCTAAAACCCAAAATTGAGATTAGTCTTTATAGGAAAAACTGCTATGAATCCCTTCTTCGTCGGTAGGCATATAGGACCTTACTCTCCATATGATCCCTTCTACGTTGGGTAAGTAGTACGTGTTGACCTATTTTACCTCAACATTATAGTCCGAGTAATATCTCGTGATTATGATGGATTATAGATAGAATTTACAGAAATTTATCGACCAGGAATTCTAAAAGTAGAATTAGCCAAGAAGTTGGCTTATCAATTTACAGAAATTGAGTCTTGGGATCATTTATATAATACTTGAGCGAGGTCAATTGTATAAATGCAAGAGTCTTCGCATTAATCGGTTTTGCATTAGACTTAATTAAAACGATGAAAATGCTTATTATGTTTTATCTCCTTTTTCGCAGTGTAGCATTAATTTATATCGATAAAACTGTTATAACAAATGGCTGGACATGATGATGCCCCTATGCCAAGTGCCACGCTCGCACGCGAATCCTGGCTTAAGATGTTTATGGACAACATGAATCAGTACACACGACTGAAGAATAACGGGTCCAACTTTGCGGACTGGGAGGCTTCATTACGGAATGCTGCCATAGCTGACGGTAAGCTCAAGTACTTGACTGAGCCACTACCGCCTAACCCAGGCCCCAATGTAGGAGCAAATGAATCACTTGCTTATAGTGATTTCGTAATGGAGGCGGGTGCGATAAAGAACGTACTCATCTTTTCAATGGAATCCAATTTGCAAAGACGATTCATTGCCCAAGGTGCAAACAAGATTTTCACCACGCTCACTAACGAGTTCTCAAAAGCACCGCAGATCGTTATGTATGAGCTTACCACTCGCTTCTTTGAAGCAAAACTCCAGAAGGGCCAACCGGTTAGCCCACACATTCTCGATATGATCGAGAATCTCGAAAAACTGGAGGCACTTGATTGCAAAATCAAAGAGAGCGTGGTCATTGACCGCATGCTTCATTCACTTCATGATGGTTTTGCCCAATTCAGGGCAAATTACTATATGAATGATTTGAAGAGAAATCCTCATCAGCTACACTCACTTCTCATACAGACTGAGAAGGATCTGAAATTGAGTGGGAGCCTGAAGCAGAACGTTCTCATGATTGCAAACAAGGGTAAGGGTAAGGGCAAGGCTCAGGCCGACCTAGCTGTAGGGAAGCCGAAATTCAAGAAGCCAGGAAAGGGCCAGAGTGGGCCTGGTGAGACTAGCAGTAGCTCACAAGGCAAGACAAAGAGCAAAGAAAACATGGAGTGCCACCATTGCCACAAGACTGGGCATTGGAGGCGGAACTGTCCCGTGTATGCTGAAGAAGTAAAAGCAGGCCGTGTCACTCCTGTTGGTATGTCTTCTTTTATTCATATGATTGAGATTAACCATGTAAGTTTCGGAACTTGGGTACTTGATACTGGTTGTGGTTCTCATTTATGTAATCATTTGCAGGGCCTAAGAAACATCAAAACTCTCGAAAAGGGTGATGTGGACCTGCGAGTGGGGAATGGAGCAAGAGTAGTTGTCGTTTCAGTGGGAACATATGTAATCCAACTCCCGAGTGGTTTTGAGTTATTTTTAAATAACTGTTACTATGTACCCTGTTTATCTAAAAACATTATTTCTGTTTCCGTACTCGATAAGGACGGTTTTTCATTTGTAATAAAGGATAATAGCTGTATTTTCTCTTTTAACGAAATGATTTAAGGTAAAGCAGTTTCCATAAATGAGATTTATGTTTTAGATCAAACCACAGATATATTGCATGTGAGTAATAAAAAGGTAAAGATTGGTGACAAAGATCAAACCTATCTATGGCATTGCCGTATGGGACACATAAATGAAAAACACGTGAAGAAGCTCATTGACAATGGGACTATCTCTCCATTTGACAATGAATCATTTGGCACGTGTGAATCATGTCTCATAGGCAAAATGACTCGAATTTCCTTCAAAGGTGTTGGAATGCGCGCTGCTGACCTATTAGGACTCATACATACTGATGTGTGTGGACCTATGTCAATCAACGCTAGAGATGGCTATAGATATTTTATCACTTTCACGGACGATTTGAGTAGATATGGATATGTCTACTTAATGAAGCACAAAAGTGAGTCCTTTGATAAGTTCAAGGAATACCAGAATAAGGTTGAAAACCAGCTGGGTAGAAAGATTAAAGCACTACGTTCAGATCGTGGTGGCGAATATCTTTCGAATGAGTTTGATCAACACCTTAAAAACTGTGGTGTAGTACTACAGTTAACTCCACCTGGAACACCTCAATTAAATGGTGTGTCCGAACGGAGAAATTGAACATTACTTGATATGGTTTGATCCATGATGAGTCACACGGTAGTGCCTGATTCATTGTGGGGCTATGCAGTTTTGTCAGCTGCTCTTATACTTAACCGAAGTCCGTCTAAAGCTGTTGACAAGACTCCATTTGAAATGTGGAAGGGAACAGTTTCTAACTTGTCCTTTATTCGGGTTTGGGGCTGCGAGGCTTATGTCAAGTGAAGACACGAGGATAAGCTCGGCCCACGATCGGTCAAGATATACTTTATTGGTTATCCAAAAGGAATGTTTGGTCATTACTTTTATTCACCTACCGAACAACGTGTTTTTGTTGCGGCTAGTGCAAAGTTTCAAGAGAAAGAACTTCTCGAGAACAAGACGAGTGATAGAACCTTTGATCTGTCGGAGATTCAAGAACCAACAACCGAGCAACCGATGGAGGAAGATGTTCCTTCATCTTCTGCTGCGGTTAATAGTCATGAGGAACCTAGAAGGTCGGGTAGAGTCTCCATACCTCCAGACAGATACATTGGAATGGTCGAGGAGAACGATAGAGACGATGTTTTGCTCCTAGAGAGTAACAAATCCGCTACCTATAAAGGAGCCATGACCTGTTCCGACTCAAAGCTATGGCTTGAGGCCATGCAATCCGAGATGGACTCTATGTATGAGAATGACGTATGGGATCTGGTTGATTTGCCTGATAAGGTTCGGCCTCTTCAGTGCAAATGGCTTTACAAGATAAATCATTCTGTAGAGGGACAACCAGACACCTATAAGGCACGACTAGTGGCAAAAGGTTTCACTCAAGTTCACGGATTACATTATGATGAAATTTTTGCACCCGTAGTCATGCTGCGTTCCATTCGGATAATCTTAGCGATTGCCGCTTTTGATGACTATGACATTTGGCAGATGGACGTGAAAACCGCTTTCTTAAACGGTTATTTGGAGGAGGAGTTGTACATGGTACAACCCGAAGGTTTCATTGACCCCAAAAACCCTAATAAAGTGTGCAAGCTTAAGCGTTCCATTTATGGAGTTAAGCAAGCTTCTCGGAGTTGGAATCATCGTTTCGACCAAGTCATAAAAGAGAATGGTTTCACTCGATCGGTTGAGGAACCATGCTTATATGTCAAGTCGAGTGGGAGTAAAATCGTTTTCTTGATATTATATGTCGATGACATACTCTTGATAGGGAATGATATTTCTCTCTTATCTTCGGTTAAGGTATGGTTAAAGAATCATTTCCAGATGAAAGATCTGGGCAAGGCACAGCGCATATTGGGAATCCATATCTACAGAGAGAGATCACGATGGATGTTATCACTCAGTCAGGAGTCTTATATAGATAAGATTCTTGAAAGGCTCAGCATGACCAACTCCAAGAAGGGGTATCTTCCAATGACGTCTGGGATGCATTTGAGTAAAGCTCAGGCACCAAAGACATCTGAAGAGGTCAAGCGCATGAGTCGAATTCCTTATGCATCAGCTATAGGATCGATCATGTATGTCATGATATGCACACGTCCAGACGTGGCATATGCTTTGAGTATGACCAGTCGGTACCAAGGAAATCCAGGTGAAACACACTGGATGACTGTTAAAAATATCCTTAATTACCTACGGAGGACTAACGATTGGGTATTGACTTATGGAGGAGAGACTAAGCTTTGCGCAACCGGTTACGCAGATGCTAGCTTCCAAACGGATCGGGATGACTCGAAATATCAGTCTGGATTCGTATTTACTCTCAATGGCGCTGCGGTCAGCTGGAAAAGCTCCCAGCAGAGTGTTATAGCTGATTCTACAACTGCGTCCGAGTACTATGTCGCTTCAGAGGCTGCAAAGGAAGCTATATGGATGCGTCAATTCTTACAAGGACTTGCCATAGCTCCTAGTTCGAATGATCCGATCACCATCGATTGTGATAATAGAGGTGCCATCTTCCAGGCTAAGGAGCCTAAGTCTAGTAACAATTCTAGAAATGTACTTCGGAAGGCTCACATGCTCAGAGATTACGTGGAAAGAGATAGTGATACACAAGATTGCTACGGATGATAACATATCAGATGCTCTCACTAAACCGGTAAGACATGATAAGCATGTAGGGCATGTTACTTCCATGGGAATTAAACGTGTTCCTGAGTTGTATTAGCTGTTTGTATGAATTATATACATCTTTTTCATATACTAATAATAACTTCATCGTATTGTTTTCATATTTTGTTTTTCATGTGGATTGTATGGACAACATTGAACACCACAAAGTGAACTGAATAACATTATATGTGTTTTGGTCCATAATCGCCTACATGAGCTGATAACTCTGGCTATTATATTGTTAAGTCGATTGATGGTGGGTTCAACGAGCCATAAGTCAAACTATTGACTGATCGTTCACAAATACGAGTTATAAGGATACTTCGTAGGACATTGTAGTTCGTGACGACGTTATTGAGTCCTAAATGTTTAACAACATTAGGTGCCAGGTCGTGGATTGGACGTCCATAGTCTTCCTAGAGTCGAATCTTTTGACTATCGACTGTCTCTTGAGATTAAGGCAGTTTTTGGATGACTTTGGTTTCTTTCTCACGGTCGACCGTAACAGGAGGCCAAGCAGATTTTTACTGGGTCATTTCATACTGTGCTTACATCTGCAGGATTCGAGTTGAAGAAAAATATCCAACCCTTTATCAGGTTTTGTTATTTCTCAGGGCCACTCGAGGAGTAGTAACTGAAATGCATGGCCATGCTCGAATAATGATTCGTTTATCAGTTGAGTTACTCTCTAGTCGGGAAAACCACTCTTGATACTGATCACTGGTAAAATACGACCTTTGTGAATGCGGACTTTGCAAATTGTTTTACATTGAGTGGGAGAAATTTAAGGATATGAGAATCGGTTATCGCACATACACTTGTAAGGACAAGTGGGAGATTGTTGGAGCTAGTGTCCTCCACAGTTAGTGTGATAACAGCTAAGGTTCACAGAGTATACTTTGTATTTTAATCAGTTGATTAACGTTTATCGATAACGGTTGGCTTGGTAGATAAGTTTGACGTTATTGTCATACAGATGGCGGTGATCAACTGATCCCTAAAAGTCACACCTAAAGGATGTGTTTGAGAGATGTGATTATTTGAGAAAATAATCATATTGATGCTTATTAAATGACTAAAAGGTTAGTCGATGTATTTGACTAAAAAGTTAGTCAATAAGATGATGATACGATTATTTAATAACGATTAAATAATGTTAGCTGGTAATTGAATATAAAATGTTATATTCAATCAATGTATATAATGTTGGTCTAAACTAAATGTAAACTGTTATATTTAAGTTGGCGGATATGTATTACACGATATTATTATAGTGTATTGGTCCGGCATTACTCGGTTTATGTGACGGTCCCTTACTAGTAATAATTAAAATACATATTACATTATGTACATATTAAAATGAGATGCTAACTACCTAATAGAGGTTGAGTTAAATAAGGAAACTAGGTTTTTTTCTTCTTTCTCTTGATCTCACGGCTCAAATAGGAAAAAAAAAAGAAGTTTTTCTACTAACCCTAATTTGACTCCAAAAGTGACGGCACAAGGGTGTAAAGAGAGGAGAAAAATTCTGATTTTTGACTCTCTCATTCATCTTCATATTCATCATCAATATACACACAAAATTAGTAGTAATTTTGGGTATTCGTTCTAGCACGACGAAGGCATTTCTTGAACCATCTTGGGTGCAACGATTAGGAGAATACCTACTTTGGTATTTGTTCTTAGGCCTTTTTCTACGACCGAAGGTTATTTCTTAATCTCTTGTTTATATTATGCAATTTCATTTATGACTAGAAATTCATATAGTTATAATTTCATTATAATCCGAAAAATTTAAAGGGAAGTATACCGATATTTCCCACACATACCACCCCGGTGTAGCTTGTTTCAACCGACCTTATGTTTGCTTCTTTTGCCAAAAGAGTGGTCATCGTTATGATGATTGCCCCGATCGGAAGTTGCCCCCTCCAATTGCCAAACCTAAGGGTTCTATCTTTGTTCTAAGCCGAGCCGAAGCCGATGCTCATCCGGAGATAATTACGGGTATGTTCTCAATCTTAGAGCAACCGTGTCTTATTCTATTTGATACCGGTGCTTCTATGTCCTTTGTGTCTTCAACTTATGCTAATAAATTATCAATCGAGCCTACTTCTAGTGAAGATACTCCCATATCCTTACCATCCAGAGAAATTATCTCTTGTTCTACTCTTTACCCTAATGTTCCAATTTCTATGGCGGGTACTATCTTTCTCGCTAATCTCCTTAAGTTTCCTCTAGGAGAGTTCGATGTAATTATAGTTATTGATTGGTTAGCGTTATACCATGCTAGCTTCGAGTGTAGAGATAAAAAGATTTATTTAAAGAGTCCTTTAGGAGTTAGAATAACCTATAAGGGATCTCATTCCCGAATGGGTGTGTCTTTGATTTCCTCAATGAAGTTGGTGAGTATGGTAAGAAAGGGTCACTGAGCATACTTGTGTATTGTGACTTCTACAACTACCTCCTTACCGAATATTGAAGATGTACCTATAGTTCGTGAATTTGTTGATGTATTCCCCGAAGATTTGGCCGGGATCTCTCTCGAGCGTGATGTTGAGTTTTCCATTGATCTTGTACCTGGTTTCAGACCCATTGCCAAAGCTCCTTACCGTATGGTTCCAACCGAATTGAAAGAGTTAAGGAAGCAACTTTATGATATGATTGAGAAAGGTTTCATTTGACCAAGTGCCTCGCCTTGGGGTGCTCCCGTTCTCTTTGTGAAAAAGAAAGATGGTTTGATGAGGCTTTGTATTGATTACCGTGAGTTGAACCGAATTACAATCAAGAATAGGTATCCTTTGCCAAGAATTGAAGATTTGTTCGATCAACTAAAGGGTGCTTCTACTTTTTCCAAGATTGATTTGAGATCCGGTTATCACCAAATTCCCGTTCGTGATGTTGATATACCGAAGACCGCTTTTAGTACAAGATATGGTCAATTTGAGTTCAAGGTGATGCCATTTGGTTTGACTAATGCTCCCGCTATTTTTATGGATCAATTGAACTGGACATTTAGTGAGTATCTTGACAAGTGTGTTGTTGTGTTCATTGACGACATCCTTATTTTCTCCAAGACCGAAAAAGAGCATGCTATTCATCTAAGGACTATTTTGGGTGTCCTTCGCCGTCAAAAGTGGTTTGCCAAATTCTCCAAGTGTGAATTTTGGTTACCTAAAGTGTCCTTTCTTGGGCATGTGATTTCTAAAGAAGGTGTGATGGTGGATCCTTCAAAAATTGAAGCCGTGGTTGATTGGAAGAGTCCGACCGATGTTAGAGAAGTTCGAAGTTTTCTTGGTTTAGCTGGTTATTACCGTAGATTTGTCAAAGATTTCTCAAAGCTGGCTAGACCGATGACTCAATTGTTAAAGAAGGAAACCAAGTTCGTATGGAATGAAGCTTGTGAAGCCGCTTTTCAATAATTAAAGAAAAGGTTGACTACCGTTTCGGTGTTGACTTTACCTGAAGATGGTGTAGACTTTGATGTCTATTGTGATGCTTCCAAGATGGGATTGGGTTGTGTACTTATGCAAAGTAGGAAAGTGGTTGCTTATGCCTCGAGACAGTTGAGAGTTCATGGAGTGAACTACCCTATTCATGATTTGGAGTTAGCCGCCGTTGTCCATGCCTTGAAAGTGTGGAGACATTATCTTATTGGTGTTCATTGTCGTATATTCACCGACCACAAAAGTTGGAATTGGTGAATGATTATGATTTTGTGTGACAACCCTCGCGAATGCGGAAATATAAAACATACAAGCATGTGAATTATATAGCGGAAATGTGAAGTTTTAAAAACTTTTATACATGCAAGTTAAATAAAACGAGGAGTGTCAAAATATTACAACTAAGTGCGGAAAATAACAAAGAGACGGAGTCTCTCAAAATGTTAACAAGGAACAAGTGTTTAGCAAATAAGCTAAAATCGTCTAGAGGTTAATCTTCCAGGGACAACGCCCGCTAGCTCACACCCGAACCCCAAAATATCATAGCCAAAAAGTCATCCATTGCAAGCAACCTGTTCATTCATGAAAAACATGAACGCCACAGTCAGTGGGGAGTAACTCCGGGTTCTCCCAGCCATATCACATTAAACGTACATATAAGGAAATACCAAAGTAAAATCATGCATATATAGATATACATGTGAGTTACAATAAGAATAAATAGGCAATCATATATATAATGATAAGATCATGTGGAAATCAAATCCGTAACCATCATGTTATTCAAAGACTCGGGGAAGACACTCTTAGGCAACCGAATACGCTCACTAGGGCTTGCATCGCACCGTTAGCGGTATAAGTTTGATAAGATTGAGACTCGACAAACAAACCATGCCAAGTCATTCAATGATCA